>VXCM01003596.1:33741-72526 GCA_014773175.1 Lucifuga dentata
TTTTTTTTTTTTTTACCCAGAATTTTTTTTTTACCCTTAAGGGGCTCTGTAGTATTCCTACATACAATGAACAGATTGCATTAGAGCAATGTGAACTGGCAGACATGATGTCACAAAGACCTGAAGACCCGAAAACACGTGTCAGATCAAAATGAAGTCAAAAAAGTCAAAATTCTTCACAACGGTTGAGTGTGAAAATATCAGCAGTGAGCTGAAGTTTCAACTCAGAAGTCTGAGTAAAACATAAATGCAGATATAAAGTTAGTAAAAAAAAAATAAAGTCAGAATTATTGGTCAAAATCAGAGTTTTGACAAAACAGAAAAATCTAAATTCTGAAGTTAAAGTTAGAATTTTCTGCATGAAGTCAGAACGGAGTTCTGCTGCTTAGCATGAGCTCTGTTTACATGGACCCTAATATTCCTTTAATAATCAGAAAAATCACCCAATCAGAATAAAAACGCCTCAATCAGAAGAGACTGACCTGATCCGGGCCAATCGGAAAGAATTTTCAATCAGGTTGAGAGGGTTTAAATCTTTCATAATCCATTCAGTAGGAAAATATTAGCATCTAATAACCATATAAAGGCTTAATCTGATAGTTTCTCTCTGGCTGTAATAAATCTGTTCTTTCTGCATGTTTTCCTACATGGAGGTAACTTTAGCTGATGCTGCTGCTGAATTAGAAANATCTGTTCTTTCTGCATGTTTTCCTACATGGAGGTAACTTTAGCTGATGCTGCTGCTGAATTAGAAAGAACAGCAGAAACCCAAATCCTGTTCCCAGGACACCATGTGGGCCCATCTGAAAACTGTATTAACAGGTGGAATGAATGAATAAATGAATTTAATTTTCTCAATATTACAAAAAAACTTCTTCTTCTTCTCTTGTATTTCCAGCAGATTAGATGTTTCACAGCAGGAGGAACCACTTTGCTCATGTCAGAAAAGTTCTTTTGTGATGAAATGCGTTGGGGCGTGTGAACGCACACCTCTCATCAGATCACTTTACTTAGCGTCCATGTCAACAGTTAAGGTGGAATCTCTAATCAGAATGATTTAATCGGGTCATGTAACCACAGCTATTGATGCCTCACAACAAGAAGGTCCTGGGTTTGAATCTGACTGGGCCTTTCTGGAGGAGTTTGCATGTTCTGGAGTCTGAGCGGGATTTTCCTCCTGCCAAAAACACGCGTTAGGTCAATTAGAAAATGTTGATGAGTTTTCTGTCTCTACTGTATGTGTCAGTTCTGTGATAGTCTGGCAACCGGTCCTGCTTCTCGCCCAGAGACCACTGGCATAGGCTCCAGTCCCACGAGACCCACGCAGGATGTAAAGAATGGTAATGGAGGGATGGAGGGATGGATGGACATCAGAATTTTGAGAAGCCAAAGAATTTTCATCTGAGAATTCTGACTTCTGAGTTTTTTTTTTTTTCTTCTCAGCACTGATGACAATTTGGACTATGTCTGAACGTCTCCTTCAAACGCTCCCTAATTGTAAGCACCCAAGACCTGAAGAAATATGGCAAAATTTTAAAACACAGATGTGTCGATTTGACTCACGACGCACACATTTGTAATTTGATGAAGTTTAGACTTTTCCTGCTTTCACGGCTCGGTGTTTCTGCTGCAGAGTTCTCTGAGAGCTAATTATAAAAAACCACAGTCATAAGAGAGAAGAGGAGAAGTCAGGCAGAGATTAGGACGTGTCGCTGGACATACTAGAAAGATAAAAGTCTAGAGCACAGAAAAAAAAAATCCTATTTACATTGTGTCCCATCATATCACATACAAGAAAAATATTAACAAACATTAGTGAGTTCTGTTTGAAAAAGTCTACTTCTTTTACATTTCTAGCACAAGACTGTACACCATCTTGTATTGAGAGGCAGTTTTCCTATGGCGAAGCTAAACTAAATACGTATCATGCTGCACTAATATAGTGCAAAAATATGCCTGAAACACGGAGCGGAGAGGCAGGCAGCTCTGAGATTCTCTACACTTTTGGAAAATCTTGTGTCAGAAAAAGGATCCCAGCCATAATCAGAGTGATTTGAAGTTGTTTTTAAAGGACAAAAGGGGAACGTATCCCACTCAGCTCTGGCAAATAAAAAGAGAAATGAAGATTTGTGCTTTGAGAGCAAAAGCTTTGATTTTTGGACAACCCTTCCTTTTGATTTTACCAGCAGCAGATGGCAAAGAAGCAAAGGCAGACTTCCAGAAGAAGACAGAGAATTCGTGAAGGCTCTTGTGAAATAAAGTATAAAAATGGAAATAAAGAAGAGGAAGGAAATTTCAAGGCGACTACTGGACATAGATTCAGTTCTGCTGCCCTTGAGGTTTCTTTTTCAGTTAAAATCAGTGTAGAATCTTTCAGCAATGCCCACTGGTAGTCTGACATCAACAGGTTTCCACAGTAACCCGTCTGTTCTGCAGCAAGACCAGAGTCTGTAAGTCGGAGCTGTTTGAAGCAGGACGTCTACATGTCGGCGTCTCCGTCATAGGCCAGAGTCAGCGGCTTCAGTCTGTTGTTCATCTGCCGTCGCTGTGGCTTCTTTGGCTTTTTACTGCAACAAAGACATAAAGAACAGAAATAAATGACCCTACGTCTCCATTTCCCAACCAAACTTAAAGGACCATACCGGCCATTTTGCATGTTTGAGCCTATATTCAATTTTCATACACCTAACGTTACTGACAATCATTTCCCAAAGCATACTACTGGAACGGTGAATTAAAAATGTTTTTCCTACCTTCCAGACCTCCATTGGTTTCAGTTCATTCTGCTATTAAAATCAACTTGTTGATACTGTAAACGTTCTTGGGATAGGTAATCCATCATCACCAACAAGACGTGTATTCAGGTTTTTTTAGAAGTTATGTAATTTTAGTGTTTAAGCTCAATAAAAAGCGTGGAGTGAATGTATGCCTCCACCGGGGAATATAGTCCCAAAAGAAGACCTGTGTTTATGGAAAAATTTAAAGGACCGTGACTTCATAAGGCTGTGTAACTATTAGCAGGAGAAACATGGATTTTTAAGGTGGGTGTATCGCTTGAATATTTGATTTTGAAAGATTAAAAGATTTAGCAAAATATCAGGAAAGCTGAAATATAATTTTATCCTTTGGGAAATGATTGTCAGTAATGTAACACGTATGAAAACTGAATATATTAGGATCAAACATAAAAAATGGGTGGTATGGTCCTTTAAGGTGAAACACTCTGGCAGTTGAGAAGTGGACGGCTCACCTACAGGAAGTGACCCACTGAAAGGACTGAACAGGCACTTGTGAAGGTGTGGATGTTGGGTGGAGTGAAGGTGGGGTGAGAGGGGGGCTGTTGCTAAGTGATGAGGGTCTCAGAGTGATGAGGTGGGGGTGGAGGTGGTGGTGGCTGTTGTTGGAGTTTGATCTGTTGCTGTAGCTGCTGCTGTTCTAGTTTCTGGCAGGCGGGGCAGGTGTAGCTGGTGTAGCAGGTGTAGCCACCACCGCAGTCCGCCCAGTAAATCCCACCTGTCGGAAACTTGGGACTTGACTTGCAGCAAAGGCAACAACCATAAAACCTAAACAGCAAGGATGGATGAGAGGCGGAGAACAAAAAGAAAAAAATGGAGAAATTAAATAAAATATGAAGTGAATGACTGAAAAAAAATAAGTTGAAAAATAATGGTTGAATAAATGAATGAATGAATGAATGAATGAATTGAAATAATGATTGCCTGTCCTGAAACCACTTATTTATATGCACTGACATAACAAGATTAAAAATGGAAGCATGAAATCAGCTGATAACTATTTACTCTCCTTTTTTCCACTTTTTTACATTCAGCAAACCATTTCTACAATTTTTAACAAATGAACTCTGTGAAATGTCACAGTAAAAGTTTTGATAAATGTCACTGTGTCTAGCTTTTTATAATCTTTGAACATATGCTTTAAGATATTACTTTGTGCATTTGCAATGCATTCAGTAAATCCAAGTTGTATTTGTTGCTGAGACTCTGATGCTGATTCATGTTTTCTGCTACTGGACTGCATTACTTCTACCATGTTCCAATACTTGGGCTCAACAAGATCCACATCTCAGAGTGGGACTGTTTGAATCCGACTCAACCCACTGATTCTCCTCACATTCTGAATGAGCATAAGCCTCCATCCAACAGGAGGAAGGCGTGGTCTCTGTGGTGTGGGATAGTGAAAAGCCAGCCTATGTCTATGCTAGGTTTAGTTAGCCTTAGCTCAGCCTATGTCTATGNATAGTGAAAAGCCAGCCTATGTCTATGCTAGGTTTAGTTAGCCTTAGCTCAGCCTATGTCTATGCTATATTTAGTTAGCCTTAGCTCAGCCTATGTCTATGATTGGTTTCGTTAGCTTTAGCTCAGCCTATGCTAGGTTTAGTCACCCTTAGCTCAACCTATGTCTGTGTTCAGTTTAATTAGCCTTAGCTCAGCCTATGTCTGTGCTCAGTTTAATTAGCCTTAGCTCAGCCTATGTCTATGCTCAGNTAGCTCAGCCTATGTCTGTGCTCAGTTTAATTAGCCTTAGCTCAGCCTATGTCTATGCTCAGTTTACTTAGCCTTAGCTCAGCCTATGTCTATGCTAGGTTTAGTCAGCCTTAGCACAGCCTATGTCTTTGCTAAATTTAATTAGCCTTAGCTCAGCCTATCTCTATGCTAGCTTTGGTTAGCTTTAGATCAGAATATGTCTATGCTTCGTTTCGTTAGCTTTAGCTTAGCCTATGCTAGGTTTAGTCACCCTTAGCTCAACCTATGTCTGTGCTCAGTTTAATTAGCCTTAGCTCAGCCTATGTCTATGCTAGGTTTAGTTAGCCTCAGCTCAACCCATGTCTATCCTATGTTTAGTTAGCCTTAGCTCAGCCTATGTCAATGCTTGGTTTCATTAACTTTAGCTCAGCCTATGCTATGTTTAGTCAGCCTTAGCTCAACTTATGTCTGTGCTCAGTTTAATAAGCCTTAGCTCAGCCTATGTCTATGCTCAGTTTAGTTAGCCTTAGCTCAGCCTGTCTATGCTAGGTTTAGTTAGCTTTAGCTCAACCTATGTCTATGGTAGGTTTGGGTAGCCTTAGCTCAGCCTTTGTCTATACTTGGTTTCATTAGATTTAGCTCAGCCTATGCTAGATTTAGTCACCCTCAGCTCAACCTATGTCTGTGCTCAGTTTAATTAGGCTTAGCTTAGCCTATGTCTATGCTAAGTTTAGTTAGCCTTAGCTCAGCCTATGTCTATGCTAGGTTTAGTTAGCTTTAGCACAGCCTATGTCTATGCTAGGTTTGGTTAGCCTTAGCTCAGCCTATGTCTATGCTTGGTTTCATTAGCNCAGCCTATGTCTATGCTAGGTTTGGTTAGCCTTAGCTCAGCCTATGTCTATGCTTGGTTTCATTAGCTTTAGCTCAGCCTATGCTAGTTTTAGTCACCCTTAGCTCAATCTATGTCTGTGCTCAGTTTAATTAGTCTGAGCTCAGCCTATGACTATGCTAGGTTTAGTTAGCCCAAGCTCAGCGTATATCTATGCTAGGTTTATTCAGCCTTAGCTCAGTCTATGTCTATGCTATGTTTAGTTAGCTTTAGCTCAGAGTATTACTATACTAGGTTTGGTTAGCCTTAGCTCAGCCCAAGTCTTTGCTTAGTTTCGTTAGCTTTAGCTCAGCCTATGGTAGGTTTAGTCGCCCTTAGCTCAACCTATCTCTGTGCTCAGTTTAATTAGCCTTCGCTCAGCCTATGTCTATGCTAGGTTTAGTTAGACTTAGCTCAGCGTATGTCTGCACTTAGTTTAATTATGCTTAGCTTAGCCTATGTCTATGCTAGGTTTAGCTCGCCTTAGCTCAGCCTATGTGTATAACAGGTTTGGTTAGCCTTAGCTCAGCCTATGTCTATGCTTGGATTCGTTAGCTTTAGCTTAGCCTATGATAGTTTTAGTCACCCTTAGCTCAACCTATGTTTGTGCTCAGTTTAATGAGCCTTAGCTCAGCCTATATCTATGCTAGGTTTAGTTAGCCTTAGCTCAGCCTTTGTCTATGCTCAGTATAGTTAGCCTTAGCTCAGCCTATGTCTATGCTCAGTTTAGTCAGCCTTAGCTCAGCCTATGTCTGTGCTCAGTTTAATTAGCCTTAGCTCAGCCTATGTCTATGCTCAGTTTAATTAGCCTTAGCTCAGCCTATGTCTATGCTCAGTTTAGTTAGCCTTAGCTCAGCCTGTCTATGCTAGGTTTAGTTAGCTTTAGCTCAGCCTATGTCTATGCTAGGTTGGGTAGCCTAAGCTCAGCCTATGTCTATACTTGGTTTCGTTAGCTTTAGCTCAGCCTATGCTTTGATTACTCACCCTTATCTCAACCTATGTCTGTGCTTAGTTTAATTAGTCTTAGCTCAGTCTATGTCTATGCTTGGTTTCATTAGCTTTACCTCAGCCTATAATAGGTTTATTCACCCTTAGCTCAACCTATGTCTCTGCTCATTTTAATTAGCCTTAGCTCAGCCTATGTCTATGCTAGGTTTAGTTAGCCTTAGGTCAGCCTATGTCTATGGTAGGTTTAGTTATCTTTAGCCAAGCCTATGTCTATAATAGGTTTGGTTAGCATTAGCTCAGCCTATGTCTATACTCAGTTTAGTCAACCTTACCTCAGCCTATGTCTGTGCTCAGTTTAATTAGCCTTAGCTCAGCCTATGTCTATGCTCAGTTTAATTAGCCTTAGCTCAGCCTATGTCTATGCTAGCTTTGGTTAGCCTTAGCTCAGCCTATGTCTATGCTTGGTTACATAAGCTTTATCTCAGCCTATACTAGGTTTAGTCACCCTTAGCTCAACCTATGTCTCTGCTCATTTTAATTAGCCTTAGCTCAGCCTATGTCTATGCTAGGTTTAGTTAGCCTTAGGTCAGCCTATGTCTATGGTAGGTTTAGTTATCTTTAGCCAAGCCTATGTCTATAATAGGTTTGGTTAGCATTAGCTCAGCCTATGTCTATACTCAGTTTAGTCAACCTTACCTCAGCCTATGTCTGTGCTCAGTTTAATTAGCCTTAGCTCAGCCTATGTCTATGCTCAGTTTAATTAGCCTTAGCTCAGCCTATGTCTATGCTAGCTTTGGGTAGCCTTAGCTCAGCCTATGTCTATGCTTGGTTACATAAGCTTTATCTCAGCCTATACTAGGTTTAGTCACCCTTAGGTCAACCTATGTCTCTGCTCATTTTAATTAGCCTTAGCTCAGCCTATGTCTATGCTAGGTTTAGTTAGCCTTAGCTCAGCCTATGTCTATGCTTGGTTACATAAGCTTTATCTCAGCCTATACTAGGTTTAGTCACCCTTAGGTCAACCTATGTCTGTGCTCAGTTTAATGAGCCTTAGCTCAGCCTATGTCTATGTTAGGTTTAGTTAGCCTTAGCTCAGCCTATGTCTATGCTCAGTATAGTTAGCCTTAGCTCAGCCTATGTCTATGCTGGATTCGTTAGCTTTAGCTCAGCCTATGCTAGGTTTAGTCACCATTAGCTCAACCTATGTCTGTGCTCATTTTAATTAGCCTTAGCTCAGCCTATGTCTACGTTAGGTTTAGTTAGCCTTAGCTCAGCCTATGTCTATGCTCAGTATAGTTAGCCTTAGCTCAGCCTATGTCTATGCTCAGTTTAGTCAGCCTTACCTCAGCCTATGTCTGTGCTCAGTTTAATTAGCCTTAGCTTAGCCTATGTCTATGCTAGGTTTAGTTAGCCTTAGCTCAGCCTATATCTATGCTAGGTCAGCAGTGTGAGTGTAGCCTGATGAGGCTCACCATTTATTTGTCAGGCTTTTCCCATTCTCACATGACTTTTGCTAATTACCGTTTCCCATAATGCATCTTGCTAACTCAATTCTCTCTCCTTTCTTTTGGATACATGGATCCTCCTCACACTCGTGTGTGTGTGTGTGTGTGTGTGTGTGTGCGTGTGTTGGGGTCCTGAAGCTCAGCTGTGACCACAAGTCCATCCATTTGGCTGCATGTGGCATCCACCGTCCTGATGATGTCCTATCCTGGTGCTGTCTGCTGTGTGTCCAGCTGCAACCCCCCCCCTTCACTCAATGTGACTCATATTTTATTCATATTGACTAAACTGACACTGGATCATTGATTATTTGCTGTTCATATTATTATTCTGTAATATTTCCTTTTGATCTTTGTAATTTACCTGTTTCTACACCTGAGGCTCCTATTGCACACTCAGTCATTTGAGGAGGGGGAATCTCTCTTTGAATAGCCTCTCCTGAGGTTTCTTCCATTTTCCTTATATAATAAGGTATTTTAGGGAGTTTTTCCTCATATTCTAGAGAGTTTGGGCTGGTTGGGAACCGGTAATGTGTGGGTCTGTGAAGCCCTCTGAGACATTGGTGTAATACTAAGCTACAAATAAACTTGACTTGAAACTCGACTTGAACCATCCCGTGCCACTTCCTGTTCCTGCCACACTTAGAACTGAAGAAGCCCTTCAGATGAACAGTGAGACATCTTTGAGCAAGTTTTTTTTCGAGTCCAGTGGCTCAACTTCAAGCTTCTACCTGTACCCGTCTACCTGTGCTTCTCAGCACCTGGATGACTGAGATGAACCTTCACACACTAATATAACATGTTCCATAAAGATTTGTGATACGATTGTTGGTGTGTGATTATATTTTAGGCAGAATGTCTTTGCCTGTTATTAAGAAATGGAAATCCAGATGATTCTGAGTATTTTCTTTAAACTGTGTCTTTCCAGTAAGAATGTTTTGGTGGATATAATCAGGCTGAGCAGATCTCATCATAATTTTTCTTTACTAAAAGAAAAGTGTCAGTAAAGTTTCTTGACAACAAGGTGCGTGGACCGTTTCTGGAAAGACATATAGATGTCAAACTTTTCAAATGTAATTTTTCAACACGCGCTGAGAACCACAAACACAAGAAAGAAAGAAAGAAAGAAAGAAAGAAAGAAAGAAAGAAAGAAAGAAAGAAAGAAAGAATCTGCATGGCTATGCTGTTTTTTTTTTTAATTGGCTGAACTGGCCCTTTAAAACCTGTAAGGTATTTTTTTGTACAGGCAGGTGTTTTCATAACAGCAACAACCATTCCATCACTGAATATTATACTCATATTCAAATGGAGTGTGACACATCCAGACTGTGTGCGTGTGTGTGTATGCGTGCGTGCGTGCGTGTTCAACAGTAACATGCCGGCAGGTACTTTACCATGCTAAGTACGTCATGGAGATGATGAAGACGAGCAGAACAAAAGCTCCTGCTGCTACTCCGTACACCCACGTCTTCAGCTTTCCATCTGCACAGAAACATTTTCATTTCCCGTCATTTCCTTTTCTGGCCTGAAGGGGGCAGTAGAGTCATATACAAAACACTGTGATTGGCATCTGTCCACATGTATCTGTTCCTCGTCTGCAGGGAAACAACATGCCTGCATGCGCTGTGCTGTGCTGTGAAGCCCATGCTGAGATAATCATTGTGTTAATAGAAACACAACACACACACACTGTATCTACGTATGGATTCCAGAACTGGAGATTGATAGCATGTGATTTCTGTACACTGTATGTCATAATTCACTCTTCTGCTCTAACTTTTACGGCTTAGCGAGCAATACATTTGCACGCTCGACAATCGCGCATTTCCTTCAGCAAACACGCTTTTATTTTCACGCTGTGCACGTTTGGAGCCTTTTCTTTCTCCGAATGCTCTCGTGTTGCGTGGAGCGTGACGCTGTGTTCTGCACATCACCAGAACTAGATTAGGGTCTTATTCCAGTTCTGTTTGTTGATTAAAGACAGTTGAAGTGTCACATGTCGCTGAGCGTGCTCGGTGCTGAGGTGTGTTACCTGGACTAAATGGCTGCAGGAACCAGGTGCGCCCTGCTCTGCCGGGCGCGCTGGCTGCAGGCTGGGTGGGGTTAAATCCCCGGATAGTCTTGACGTCGGCCTTGTTGTCGCCGGCTGTGGGGATCTCCAGCACGGGGATGAGGGTGCACTGGTCCAACAGGCCGTCAGATGTCATCACTTCAGTGTATCCCTCCTCACAGCCGCACACGCCCACCTGACACAGGAAGTGACGTGTTAAACAAGGACACACACCGCAGGGAAGACTCAAATCTACCATGTACGTATGTCGGCGCCTCATCCTGCGAGCCTCAGAGAGAAATGTGGGAACAAGATCGAAGTCAGGCGAGTCTCAAAACTCCACTTCAGTCACATGTCAGGGACAAATTGTGGGCGTGTGTGTGATGCAGTGATGAAGATGAATCAAATGAGTTTTCTTTGTAAATCTGGAGAAGTTTGGACAATATTAGCTGATCTTCATGGAGGGACTTTGCTAAAAAATATGGAGGCTTCTGTTAGCCAATCAGATTCAGCTCGTCACAGCTGACGACAGCAAAAAAAAAAAACTGCGATGAGGATGAGGATGAATGAATGAATGAATGAATGAATGATGGGAGGCTGCTATTTGCTGTTTGGAGTTTTAGATTATTATTATTATTACTCATGATAAAAATGAATTATTGATGATATTGTGGCATAATGGCGGGATGACGTATTTTCGTAACATGCTCAACAAGAAGAAATAAAACCATCATGTCTGAAAGTAGCAGCTCAGCGTCTGATGAATTATCTCCTCTGTTGTTTGAAATGGTTCGGCTATAAGCTAACTGGCTAACAGCTAAAGGTGGAAACACCACAAATTAGTTTCTCCACCTGAAGCAGAAACACCTGGTGAATACCAAGAAAGTCACCTGAGGAGGAGAGCCAATCAGATGATTCGAGACGTAAAACAAACAGGGAAGTGATGCTGGCTCAGTCGAGCATAGCTGGAAGGTTAGCTAGTTGTACTTCCTGTTAGCTGGAAGGTTAGCTAGCTGTACTTCCTTACTTTTTGTCTCACCAGAAGTCTTACACCAGCCTAACTGTGGACAAAGAAGCTTTAACAGACTTTTTAAAAAAAGCTCCACACACACAACATCCTGACAAAGAAATATTTCTTAAAGGACAATACCACCCATTTTGCATGTTTGAGCCTAATATATTCAGTTTTCATACATGTAACGTTACTGACAATCATTTCCCAAAGCATACTACTGGAACGGTGAATTAAAAATGTTTTTCCTACCTTCCAGACCTCCATTGGTTTCAGTTCATTCTGCTATTAAAATCAACTTGTTGATACTGTAAACGTTCTTGGGATAGGTAATCCATCATCACCAACAAGACGTGTATTCAGGTTTTTTTAGAAGTTATGTAATTTTAGCGTTTAAGCTCAATAAAAAGCGTGGAGTGAATGTATGCCTCCACCAGGGAATATAGTCCCAAAAGAAGACCTGTGTTTATGGAAAAATTTAAAGGACCGTGACTTCATAAGGCTGTGTAACTATTAGCAGGAGAAACATGGATTTTTAAGGTGGGTGTATCACTTGAATATTTGATTTTGAAAGATTAAGCGTTTTTGTAAAATATCAGGAAAGCTGAAATACGGTTTTATCCTTTGAGAAATGATTGTCAGTAACGTAACATGTATGAAAATTTAATATATTAGGCTCAAACATGCACAATGGGTGGTGTGGTCCTTTAAAAGCACTCTGCCAATGACATACATTGTTATAGTGATCAAGCCTGACCTGTGTGTGTATTTTCTTATTTGTAGCTCTAATTTCTGACACGTTTCACACATTCTAACTTATAACCAGCGCTGGTTCATTATTTTAAAATTCATAATGTGACTGACGGAGAGGATCACAACCCCCACTTTATATTCCAGTAAACCAAAGCCTTTTCCACAGATCGCATGCTGCAGCTTATTCCTGGCATGTTGCACTGGTTTTGTGCCAGCGTGACGGCCAATCACAGAGCAGCTTTGGGATCGTTACGGGATTTCACAATATCAGCTGTAAAGTGACAGAAACAGAACGTCAGCCCAGAGAAGCGTCCTGTCTGATTTGGCAGATGGAGTGTGTGTTTGTGTAGGAGGTCGCCCCTCCTCCACCCCTCCTGCTCCTCCCTGACTCTATTCATCAGCCTGCAGGGGGTCCACGGCTCCCCAGAAATCCCCACCGTGCACACAGCGTCTGTGTGCGTTAATGACAGACAAAGCAGAAAATGAGGAATCATTTCCATCTCCTCGGTGGCAAACAAAGGAAGAGGAGCGTGTTGTTGGCGTTATTTTATAAATGACCGCTGGTGTAACCTGTAACCTTCATGCAGACAGCATAAACTCACCTGTACTCCTCTTATCCCACACTATTTCCTCTCAAAATTTCTAGTTTCCTTCTAGCAGCCACATCGAGTCAAACATTCACACTGTAAAAACTTCATCCTGAAACATTTTGCTCCAAATTAAAAAAAAACAAAACAAAACAAAAAAAAAAAAAATGNAAAAAAAAAAAAAAATGTAGCGACACAAAATCATAGCATACTTACTGAAACACATTAGATTATCCAATACTGAGTTTCTGCAGTGATAGCAGCAGAGTTTAATGATGTCTGGATATATCTCCTTCATGCAGACGCCTCCATAGGTATTCCAAACATGTCCAACTATGTCTGTATGTCTGCACGATCTAGCCGGGACGTAACCTCAGGTCCTTCCAGGCTGGGCGAGTGTTTTATCACACCTATGCATCACCGTCACCTCATTTATAGCAAACCTCATAGTAGCAAACAGAATAGCAAAATCTCTGTGTTATATGTTTTTGTTCTGTCCTATACTTTTATTGGTGAGATGTAATGAATATTTCAGCCTCTAGGGGGAGCTGGTGGTTTGTTTTTACCGCCTCGTCTTTCAAAACGATCCGCTGAATTCTTCAGGCAGCATGTTGGATGGTCACACCTGCTTCATGTTTCTGAAACATGTAACAGCCGAAATGCAACCCAAAGAAAACTTGTACAGATCATATCATACCAACATGACGTGTCAATCGGTAACAGATTCCTCAGAGTAATATTGATTATGATTTAAATAAATTCTCTCTTGGTATTCGCACTGTGTTGTTAATCCTCCTGAAGTCTGTCGTGTTTTATACTCCACACTGCTGTACTTACTCTTCTGTTCCACAAAGTAGACTTACACTCATCCTCAGCAGTTCTCTGCTTCCCCCAAACTACAGGATGTCAAATCACAAACATTGAGCACACTAAAGGACCATACCATCTATTTTACATGTTTAGTTGCCTAATATATTCAATTTTCATACATGTTACGTTACTGACAATCATTTCCCAAAGGATAAAACCGTATTTCAGCTTTCCTGATATTTTGCAAAACCTCTTAATCTTTCAAAATCAAATATTCAAGTGATACACCCACCTTAAAAATCCATGTTTCTCCTGCTAATAGTTACACAGCCTTATGAAGTCACGGTCCTTTAAATTTTTCCATAAACGCAGGTCTTCTTTTGGGACTATATTCCCCGGTGGAGGCATACATTCACTCCACGCTTTTTATTGAGCTTAAACACTAAAATTACATAACTTCTAAAAAAACCTGAATACACGTCTTGTTGGTGATGATGGATTACCTATCCCAAGAACGTTTCAAGTATCAACAAGCTGATTTTAATACCAGAATGAACTAAAATCAATGGAGGTCTGCAAGAAAGGAAAAACATTTTTAATTCACCGTTCCAGTAGTATGCTTTGAGAAATGATTGTCAGTGATGTTACGNAGGAAAAACATTTTTAATTCACCGTTCCAGTAGTATGCTTTGAGAAATGATTGTCAGTGATGTTACGTGTATGAAAACTGAATATATTAGGCTCGGACATGCAAGATGGGTGGTATGGCCCTTTAAATTGTAATTTAAAATTGATGTGGCCATGACAAGCTTCAGCAGGTTGCAGGAAGTAAAATATGTGAACAGGCAGAAAATCAGGCCAAGAACTGGCTAAATGATGATGTACTGAGTCACTCTATAATGGAAACACAGAAAACTTCTTAACATCACTGTGATATGTGACATGTGATCAGGTTCTGTTCTGTCTACCAGGAGGTAAATCACAAACGTGTGGGATGTAAAAGAAGTTCAAATCACATGCAGGTTCAGCAGAGAGTTTTGGCAGCTGTTTTGGCAGCTGTGGCGTACCTGCGGTGCTCAGGTGAGTCACAGAGGTAACAACCTCAGACCTGGCAGGAGTTTCATTTCCGTTCTAAACACCTGCAGCGTTTTTATCCCAGCAGGATTCTGGTCCTCCATCAGATGAAGTTTTTACGTATTTAATGTGTTGAAGACGTCGTCTTACGGCCGTGCACGACGTCTCCAGACAAGCTCCGGCTTCATCGTGAGGGAACAAAGAATCTGGATGTGGAACTTAACTTGGAATTTTACAATAACCAAGTGCCCTTTTTTTTTTTTTTTTTTCCTTGTTCTGCATCTGGTTTGAATCCTTCATCATTAGCCTGGTGATGACCAAACCCCCACATGATGATCCCATCGTACATTCATTAGACAGGTTTAGATAGGAAAAACAATTCTAAAATGTACTGCTCCAGTGGTAGGTTTAGAAAACGGTTGGCAGTAATAGAATGTGCATTTACTCAGCTCAAACATGTAAAATCTTTAAGAAATAGGTTGTCAATTTATCCTTCTGTTGTATTCCGGTCCCTTTACAGAAAACCATCAGGTGATGTGGACGCTGGATGGGATTTGATCACAGATGGATAACACCATCACTATTTCCCAGACTCACCTCGGTGCAGAGGGAGCGTGGCTTGGTGCAGGGTGGGTCANATCACTATTTCCCAGACTCACCTCGGTGCAGAGGGAGCGTGGCTTGGTGCAGGGTGGGTCACAGGACCGGTCAGCCATCGGCCTGGTTGTCGCCGTGCATCCACCTGCAGTGCAAAAGTCAGAGGTCAAACTCAAAGGTTTGGTGGCTGGTGATGCGTGTAGCTGCTCAGCAACAATCATCTTTATCTCTTTAGTTAATTAACCCCATGATGCTCAGCCTGCTTCCTAACTTCTCATCTATTCATGAAATTGAAAACACATTTAACACACTGAATCACTAAATTTCATATTCTCCATGAAAATGCAGCTAAGGATACACTTTTTTTTTTTTTTTTTTTTTTAAAAAGCTAACTTGAATTGTTTACCTCTCTGAGTCTGACTTGCAAAGCTCTTTCACTTTTACATTTTCTGGTTTGCACACTTCCTGTCCACAAGCGAACCAAATTTGAGGCAGAAATCTGTAAGTATTGAGGTTTTTATGGAGTAAGTAGTAGACACAGTCTGCTGGTGTTCTTTTGTGTTCCAAACCTACTCAAACTTATCAAAAATGGCTAAAACAACATATCAACAAATTCTTTAAATTATCACCTAAACCAGTCACCCTCAAATCTGGACTCTGGTCCAGATCCGGACTGAACCACAACTGTCTCCAGATTTTGAGCAAATTCTACTTTTCATATATATTATTCGTATTATCTGTGAGACATCGCTGCGATGCAACAAGTTAAAATTCTCCACTGAATGTCTGACTGCTCCTCTGTGAGAATGTCTGCTCTGCTTTGGTTTGGACCAATCACGTTCAGCGTCCTGTCATCTCCATGACAACAATGGATTGTCACGGCGTTGATAGGTGGGCCGGCCGGTGACCTTTGCACTGCACAATATAATTTTAATTAAAATGAACTTAAACTAAGCAAACAATTTTTTTTTTTTTCATACTTCCGATGGCGCTTTAATGAAAACTGGATTCTGAAAAGAGAAAGGATTCCCCCCACCTCCCCCAACCCCACCCCACTCAGCACAATCCCACAATCCTGGCTTGACTGAGCTTAACAAACAGACCCTTTGTCTTACTGAAACTTTTCTTTTTGTATTTGAGTACTCCTGACCTAAAGGATTTTTTTATTGGTGTAAACTGAAGTCTGGGTGATTGATACTTTTATTAATTACAGACAGAAACCTCTTCATTTTGCACACTTGCAGCTTGATGGGTGCTGATCGATTTACCTGCGTTTGGACAATTGAGTCATTAATTTAGTTTATTGATTATTTCTCTCACATGTAACACACGGTAGATGTTGGCATCTATGCCGCCAGCAGGCTGTGAATAAGCTATGCGTGATACATTTGCAATTCCTATATGCAGAAAAGAGTTGTTTCTGGGGTAAAGTTGGGGGTTCTATCAGTGAAACGTAGGGCTTTGCATCCCTTCAGGACATGTCCTTTGGAGTAATACTATTGTTGTATCGGTAGAATGAAGCGCCTGGAGGCAAAAGGCAAAGCATGCTTTTCTCCACACAGTAAATCAATACACACTGACAACAATGCAACAGTGAGGGGACACGCAATTTATTCTCCATTTCTGCCTGACAGTATTTTACAGTTACAGTCTTGTTGGTTGCAGAGCTAAAAATGTCGGTCAGAGTCACCTGGTAAGCAGACTGACTTTAGGTTTTTCTGAGACGTGGAAGGCAGACCGAGCAGGAACAGAGTGGAATACTCCACTGAGGATGAAAGCTGACATTGATGCAACTGGCAGACATTCACAGAAAATGCATGTCTGCAAAAAAAAATACGGCTTCTTGAATATTTATTAGGCGGCGCGCTGAGGGAGCGAGTGTGAATATTCATGAGGGGGAAGTCGCTGCTTTGAGGAAACATTTACAGCGAGGAAAATTTTGTAATGTGCCAATCAGAGCAGTGGGAAGTGGGCGCGCCATCTGGAGTAACGCGTGCGCTGTCATTCACCGTTCACGTATTAACAAACTCATAACTAAGCTTTGTATGCTCACCTAACCCACAAATAGAACATGGCTCTGGGCCTGTACAAAGATCTGTAAATAACAGCAGATGATCTGACAAATGGAAATCATTCCTCCAGATCACCTCACAAACCTCACAGCAGCTGCTGAATGACAATGGCGCTGTGTGGAAATGGAGACGCGTGCTAACCCTGAAGCTAACCGTGGAGCTAACGCCTGGTGGACAATGTGAGTAAACTTGACTGGATTAAAGTCTCGTCTCCTTACAGTCTCCATCTGCTCAGAACTTCCACTTTCAAGCACAAAAACATCTCTGAATTTTGATTTCATCTCATTTAAGGTTTAAGATTAGATTCCATTAGGCTGCTTTAACACATGTAGCGGCGAGTGGCGTGCTGAGTTGGATATTCCATTATTGTATATTGGGAGCTGACTCCTGTAACTGCGCTCAAAGTTCAACCACATTCAACTCTGACCCAACTGCCAGTGACCTTTCTAATGCTCAGCCAATGAGAGAAGAGTTATATGTGATGTAAGCAGAAGTGACACAAAACCGGAGAAGCTCTAACCCTGTGATCTTTTTCCCACAAAATAGTACCAGTCATTTGTCTTGTCTCTCTTATATTTTTCTTTTTTTGGAGATACAGTATGTTTCAGGAATTAAATACCACCCATTTATCATGTTTGAGCCTAATGTATTCAATTTTCATATATGTCACATTACTGACAGTCATTTCCCAAAGGATAAAACCGTATTTCAGTTTTCCTGATATTTTGCAAAATCTCTTAATCTTTCAAAATCAAATATTCTAGTGATACACCCACCTTAAAAATCCATGTTTCTCCTGCTAATAGTTACACAGCCTTATGAAGTCACAGTCCTTTAAATTTTTCCATAAACACAGGTCTTCTTTTGGGACTATATTCCCCGGTGGAGGCATACATTCACTCCACGCTTTTTATTGAGCTTAAACACTAAAATTACATAACTTTTAAAAAAAACCTGAATACACGTCTTGTTGGTGATGATGGATTACCTATCCCAAGAACGTTTCAAGTATCAACAAGTTGATTTTAATAGCAGAATGAACTGAAACCAATGGAGGTCTGGAAGGTAGGAAAAACATTTTTAATTCACCGTTCCAGTAGTATGCTATGGAAAATGATTGTCAGTAACGTTACATGTATGAAAACTGAATATATTAGGCTCAAACATGCAAAATGGATGGTATGGTCCTTTAATGATATGAAGAAAAACGCAAAAATTCAAGACTCAATAGATTTGATAAACTTCTATCAAATCCCAAACCAAATTAAAGTTAGCGCAATGAAACTAAGGTTTTTTTTTTAAATAAATGAGGGCGTTGTCTTCCAACAAAAAGCCAACCAAAATAAAGTTGATCACAAGAAGATTCACTGCTGGATGAAGACCAGATTAAAATGCTATCAAAGCCAAACCAGCTCTCCTGATTTGGGGGTCAGAGGAAGTGGAGATAATTGAGCTGTCGTACCTTTGAGCCCTGAGATGTGAAGAACAGTTTTTGTTTGTTCTTAACAACGCAACTTCTTACAGTTGGACACTTCATAATGTCAAATACTAAAGCAGCTGGTGCTCATTTGAAAATGTCGGTCAAAAGGCATTTTTACGTCAGTACAGGCTAGTTTTTATACCAAAAGTCAAAAACCTATGTGACACCAAGACTTTATCGAAACTAAACTGTCTGAAATAACTGTCAAAGGCATTATTGTGAGGAAGTGCGTAGATGTGCTGGTTACCTGTGACATTTACTCCATCTGAGCGCTGACACCACACCTGGCGAGAAGATCCTCTCCACGCTCCCATCTTCCACTTGTACTCAAAACACTGGCCTTCTGCAGGAAGACGGATAATGGAGACGCCATTAAAGACTGTCCCAGTAAAGTGGGGAGGGGCGACTTCAGGCGGGTTCTGGAATTAAATCCGATTCATGTTCTGCACAGACGGGATCAGGTGACGGACAGGAAGCTCTACCGACTTCAGTGCTACCGTGACAAAAGTGAAAGTTAGAAGACTTAAAGGGGATAATTCATGAAAAAAACAAAAAAAAAAAAAAAAAAAAAAAAAATCATGGGAACTTCTCAGGATCACACTAAACATGCTAAATATCATTCATGAAGCTTTCCTAACATTAATCAGCACATCATTACCTGCATGCTGTCACATGTAAAAGTCAATGAAGCTCAGTGTGTTAATGAGCCGCTTCATATTTAAGAGTTATGATTTCTCCTGATTCGCCTGCTGTTACAGAGAAACTGATACGTGAAACCAGGAAAGAAACATGAACTCTGCTGTGGGGCTTTGCATTTTATAAAAGACGTTACAGGACTTTTTGAGCCGAATAAATATAACACACGTACGAGTTACGTTACTGACAACCATTTTCAAAAGCATACTACTGGAGCGGTAAATATTAGAATTGTTTTTCCTACCTTCCAGACTGTCATTTTCAGTTCATTCCACTTCACTATAAAGATCAACTTACAGACTTGAAACATGCCTGAGATAATTAATCCATCAAAGCGAACCAAATGCCATTAGTATAGGTTGTCAAAGTTATTTAATTTAGCGACTCTAATAAGTACCTGCATGGAAGAAAATGTATATCTCCGCCAGGGAATGTAGTCCCAGAAGACGGCTTTTACTGAGAAATTAAAAATGGCCGTGCCCTCTACAATTGGACGTACATGTTAGCAGGCGAAACATTAAATTTGAAGGTGGTCGTATTACCTGAACATTTGATTTTGAAAGATTTTGGCAAAATAACAGGAAAATGAAAATACAGTTTTATGTTTTGGAAAATGGTTGGCAGTAACGTAACGTGTATGGAGGTATTGTTTACTGGGTTTAAACATGCAAAATCACCAGTATGGCCCTTTAATGAAACTCGAGTAGAGCTGAATGTACATACATTCAGCTCTTGGCATGAATTTACTTTCTGATTGTGGATCAGCTTTGGATCAGTCCAGCAGCCACAGTGCCGTGTTTGCTACAGCAACAGCTGCTCAGGCTCATGGGCACTACAGTATTTACATCAATCAAATTTGCAATCCAACTGACTGAAAAAGGCGATTTGTCAGAAACAAAGAAAGAAAGACTCAGACTACCTGTGCATGGCCGGGCCTCCAGCTCCTGTTCTGGACACTGCAGCAGGTTCTCGGGTTCCTGGGCCAGCACAGCTCTGGATCGGACCTGGACTGAGCCGAATCCCAGGTCGTCCCCACTCTCACAGCTGAGCTGGCACGGACTCCACACAGTCCAGTCTGTCAGGTAGCACTCTCCTACAGAGCACACGGATTAACACGTACATCAGCCACGCCTTCAAACAACCATCACATGCATTTACACGTTTAAGCCGTTTCTATGTAAATTAGCATTTTATTCTACATTTTATTCACAGGCAGACATTTGGTTTCAGTCAACTTACAAAGCCTTAATGCTGAGTTGGATTTGCTGATCCATCCCAGTGAACATTAAAGGACCATACCACCCATTTTACGTTTGCGCCTAATCAGTTTTCATACATGTTACGTTACTGACAATCATTTCCCAAAGGATAAAACCATATTTCAGCTTTCCTGATATTTTGCTAAATCTCTTCATCTTTCAAAATCAAATATTCAAGTGATACACCCACCTTAAAAATCCATGTTTCTCCTGCTAATAGTTACACAGCCTTATGAAGTCATGGTCCTTTAAATTTTTCTATAAACACAGGTCTTTTTTTGGGACTATATTCCCCGGTGGAGGCATACATTCACTCCATGCTTTTTTATTGAGCTTAAACGCTAAAATTACATAACTTCTAAAAAAAAAACATGAATACACATCTTGTTGGTGATGATGGATTACCTATCCCAAGAACATTTCAAGTATCAACAAGTTGATTTTAATAGCAGAATGAACTGAAACCAATGGAGGTCTGGAAGGTAGGAAAAACATTTTTAATTCACCGTTCCAGTAGTATGCTTTGGGAAATGATTGTCAGTAACATTACATGTATGAAAACTGAATATATTAGGCTCACACATACAAAATGGGTGGTATGGTCCTTTAAGTCTGCTTTTACTGCTGTCATAAATACGTTATTGCTGCATTACAGTCTGTAGTTTTTTATGAGGTAATATTAAAAAATAAAATTTTGAAATTTAAAAACATTAAGGAAGTTTTTGGAAAAGCGAAAAATAAGGTTTGAACATTTAAAATTAAAATGTGAGTGTCTCTAATAAAACTTCAAATTCAGTTTCTGAATGCCATCAGATTCTTTTTTTTTTTTAATTCTCAAATATCTGCCCTGTATCAGTCGGACCACGAAAATCAGACCAGCTTCAAAATCCTCGGCATTCTTTCATTCTCAGCATTCCAGAAAAGTTGTGTCATGTTTATAATAGTCGTTTTTGAATGGATGGATGCCGATTTCACTGGTTTGGTGGGAGAATGTAGCTGGAGAAAGGTCAACACACTGAGTCAAATCTCATTAAGCCTCCTATCAGATATTTTCCCACCAAAACCTGATAAATTTTATTAGTCTCATCTGCCCAGAAGAATAATATTCTCAGCAAAAAGCCCCTCAGTAAATAGGTCAGCTAGCTGCCATGTGACGGCAGTGCTGGTACATGTTTAATTAATCACAAACCCACTAATTAAAAATATCGAGTAGTTATGAATGCAAAATCATTTTTCCGTCCCATTTCTGTGTCCCTCATGTAGAAAAAGGTTGTGTTCGTGCAATAGCTTCTGTTTTTGAGTCAGACTGGGCAGAAGCAGGAAGCAGACCTGAGTCACCAAATAATGATGCTGAACTACTGAGCAGCCACATGGCTGCATAGTGCTGCCAGGGTTAGCCACATTTAGCTTAGATAAAAAGCACACACATGCTTGTGTATGTAATTGCCTTGTCCTCTACTTGAGAAGAGGAGCATTCAAAGACTACTGTAGGTCCAGGATGTCTCCAGGTTTAGGACAGGAAATGCCAGAAGTTTCATGGCGGCACGGCTCTGAGCTTCCACTGCAACACTCATCCATTCTTAAATATAGATCGCCTACGTTAACATCTCTTTAGAAATGTTCATTACTATTTATTAATTGCTTTTATAGTTTTATGTATGTTTAAGGGTTTCATTTTAACTGTGTACTGTTCATTCTGTTTTTCTTTTTTTTTTTTTTAANTTTTTTTTTTTTTTAATATTTACATGGTTTTCTTGGCTTTCCCTTTCATGGCTTCTCTCTCTCTCTCTCTCTCTGTCATTTTATTCTTAGTTTTATTCGCGGTTTTATATTTTCATGGTTTTCTTTTTATTTGCTGCTTTATATCTTCCTGTGATGTTTCATTGTTCTTTGGTTTTTGTAATTTACCTGTTTCCCCACCTGCAGCTCCTACGGCACACCTGACCGGAGCAGACGAGAGGGAATCTGTCTATCTGTCTTTGTCTTTGCCGTGGTTCTGGATGGGGATGAGTGTGTGGCCTGTAAAGCCCTCTGAAGCGTTGCGTGTGATATTGGACCGCAGAAATAAACCTGAGCTGAATGTGAGTCTACCTGACCAGTGCTCTCTGCTAAGCCAATTGACTTGATTATGAGCTGATTACCTGCCAGTCAAAGCCTAGAGAAGTCAGCACACACGTGAACAAACACTACAACTGCTTTGATCACATGCATTTCTTCACCTTTCCTACATCAAATTGTTGATGATGATACCAATATAATAATTCATACTAGTGCAGTGCCTGTTGAAAACGTGTGTGTTCGGGCCGGCCTTTCTGGTGTGTGCCGCAGCCTGCCATAAACGCCCGTNTGTTGAAAACGTGTGTGTTCGGGCCGGCCTTTCTGGTGTGTGCCGCAGCCTGCCATAAACGCCCGTGGAGTGGAGCATATGCTGCCGGTATCTTGCCACGCTGACTACTTTTACTTTTATCCCTTTTTATTTTTTAAATTTCTAAATTTAACAACAAACAATAATAACATAAGGCAAATATTTACAAACAATATACACCCCGTAGATAAGAAAGGAAAAATAATTAAATAATAACTAAGTAAATAATAATAATTAAACTAAATAAATAAATATAAGACAGGGCAGCAGCTCAACTGAATTAGAAATTCAATAACGTAAAAGCCTTAATTATAGCAGAATTCAAAAACGAACCATAACATAAATACTGGTATTCAAGAAGTCAACACAGCTTCAAATATACCATAAACGGTTTCCAGACCTTATTGAAGTAATCTAATCTATCATTTTGTAAATATCTTATTCTTTCCAGGTGATAAATATTAGTTAGTTCATCAGTCTGCTGTTTAGATATGAGGACATCCTTCTTTTTCAATATCTGAGAATGAGTTTTTTTGCAGCAGTTAGATTCTGGGAAAGGAATTGTTGATGCACTTTCTTCACTGAAGAGTCCGTTCAGAAATACCCAGAATGATTAGAATTGGGTCTGGTTCAATACTTCTACTACTTTTTACCAGCACAGCTCAATTTGAGAACCGCTCATCCAAACAACTTCACATGTGACGCTGCATGTCTTTGGGTCCTGATCAATAAACCTGCTGAGTATCAGCTTCATACAGCGCTGAGTTCTAGAGATGTTGGTGCCACAGACAGATTTTTGTTGTTAATTCAGATTATAATTAAGATGTATCCATGAAGCATGCACTCTAGGAGTCGGTATGTTTGCTCAAAATATACCTAATCCAAATTTTTAATACTTTAATAATTGGTGCCTCTTAAGTGAGGTGAAGCTGAGTACAAAAACTGGATTAACATCAGGGAATTCATCTGTGGATAATTAAGGTTTTTAATATAATAATAATAACAACATTAATGTTTTTAATATAATAATAATAACTAATATAACTAATATAATAATTAATATAATAATAATAACATTAAGGTTTTTAATATAATAATAATAACTAATATAACTAATATAATAATTAATATAATAATAATAACATTAATAAGGGACAAAGACAGCTAACAAATAGTGCTACGCAGTTACGCAGCACATCATGTTACAGCATGCACGACGGCATGTACATCCCGGTTCTTCCTGCAGCGGACCAACGGCGCTTTGTAACGTCATCATTAAATGTGAACAAACTGTTTCCGTCAGCTTTAATCACACTTTGTCTTACGTGAAACGTCGTCAAATCCATCTCAGCCAACCGCATTCAATTTGTAACGCAAACTTCAGAGTTTATGTGAATTTCCTCTGTTACCATTCAGGCTTTCTTATGTGCCAATTCAAAATTCACATAAAATTAGGATGGAAACCCACTTATAGAGGCTATTTAGCAGTGGAGGGAAAGTCATAACCTGCCAAAGACCAGCTCTTATGACATCATCAGTCATTTTCTTTACTGATATTATTATCATTTTATACACGACTAGACTAACAGGTCAAGCTAATCTGAGGTATTGTTTATAAACTCGATACAGCATTGAGTTATTTCTACTTTTACTGAAGGGGAACACTCTACTGTTTCTACTTTTACACTTCATTTTTACTTGTTATAGGTTGCAGTATTGTTTATTTCCCAAATCATCAACACAACATTGTTCAGTTTTACATTATTCGTATCATCTTAAATGCTATTTTAAGGCTGTACTGCCTTCCTTGCTCTGACCTTCAGACATCCTCAGCAGTGAGAGCTTTAACAGTCACTTCTGCTGGTGAAGTGAACAAAACTGTCCACAGGTAACACTGCAACCCATCACACACCTGCCGTATTACCATATTATTAGTAGTAGTAAGACACAAGATCATTGGCAGTTAAAGCTTTGAAAATCCTGACCTATGACCCCCTGTGAGTCACATACCTGGACAGGGTACAGTACAGGATTCCTGCAGAATCACGTGTGTGTCACCGTCCACGCGAGGCTCCAGGTCTCCACACAGCTCATCTTCCACCAGGCTGCTGTCGCCCTGACCTGAGCCGTCCGACACGAAGCACGACACATTCCTGTAGCGCAGACCTTCTCCACACCTTGCTCCCTAAACCCAGAAAAAAACAGGAATGTGTGTGTGAGTCAAACACACCTTCAGGTCTCCAACAGCGCACAAGGCAACCAGTATCAAGCTGCTGGGGCTCCAGAGTTTCTTTCAATTGCCTTTGATTTTTTGATTGTGGTGCTGGTGAGCTGCTGCTCACTGGAAGAAAAACACCGAGAAAAAACACACAGAAAACAACGTACCGACATTTCAGTCAGGGTACGAAGCTGCTGCATGCAAAGTAAGAAAGATGAAGAGGAACATGAGAAGAAAGGAGAGCAGAAAGGAATGCTGTCATGTCTCATAACGCTGAGCCTGACACACATGACACGACAGAGGGAAAGCTGAAGTTTGACTGTCAGTAACATTACGTGGATGAAAATTGAATATATTAGGCTCAAACATGCAAAATGGCCGGTATGGTCCTTTAAGACTTTTAGTATTGTTGTTGATGATCCAACACTGATCTGTTTGCAATTTGTCCTTTGTCAACAAAAAAGCAATTAACTTAGCAAAACCTGCTGTTAGCTGTATGCTCAATGCTGTTGTTAACTGTAATAATTAATTTAATAAATCACGTTTGTCTCTTGTTTCAATTCATGTTAAGTATTTGCCAGTTTAAATTATATCATATATAATTTGATCAGAATGCAGAATATTTACCTGTTTTAAACACATTTTCATTCCATTCAGAAGTACCGTCCTTTATGTTTTAATGTTTTCACATTATCCAGCAGATATTATCAAACGGTGCTGTGCAGTCGTCCATGGTAGACATGTTCAATGAATGTGGGATTTGGAGAGGTAATAAAATACCTTTGGGCTTTTACGCCCAAAAACGTCATTATGTTGTAGATATAATGTTAGTAACATGGAAAGGTTGTGTAGCTCACCTGAGACCTGCACTCAGACCAGCTGCTGTACTGCCAGTGGTAGCACGGCTTCACCAGGCAGGGCTTCCACTGCTCCATCTGCGTCGGACACGGCCTCCCGTCGCCCTGCGGAGCCTGGATCACCGTACGCCTTCGCCACAACTTCCCTGCAGAGAGCAAGAAAAAATACTCAGTGTTCAGCAGGCGCTGGAATAGTGAAATTTCACCTGTTCAACTGACTGTGTAAATAACGGTGGAACGTCGGCTGGCTGTCAAGTCGACCTTAAGAGCCTTACGATGCATCGTCACTGCAGTGACGATGCATCGTAAGGCACAACTAAGCAACACAGCTAAAATGGTTGTGTTACTACTGAGTTACATGAACGAGCCACATCTTTGCACAGGTGAACTTTACAAAGGAAATTCCAGCTCGCTGTATAATTCCTGTTTCATTTTTTGCTGAGACAAAGACAGTGTGTGTGAGAGAAACCTGTCCGATCTCTCTCTCTCTCTCTCTCTCTCTCTCTCTCTCTCTCTCTATCTCTCTTTCTCTTTCTGTCTCTCTCTCTTCCCAAGCAGAACACCAGTATTCCCAAGCAGCATTCCCAAGCAGTATTCCCAAGCAGTATTCCCAAGCGGTATTCCCAGGCAGTATTCTGGAAGGATTTCACACAAATTGCTGAAAAACAATCGATTTTGGCCATTGACAATACATGAAGAGCGATTTCCAGCCTTAATAACTCCCATACCTTTGGACTCAGCCTCACGCGACAAACATCGTGACGTGCAGCAGGACAAACAGAGCTCTGCTATACCGATTTCATACCTTTACAACTTACGAACTGCACACAAACCCTGAAAAACCACACACACACATTGCTCACAGCTGATTGGCTGAACCCCTCTGCCCTCTTCACCTCGTCATATCTTCCACGGTTTTCGCACCAAACTAATAATTTATACATGAAAACGTAGCTACGCATCTCCTCTCTCTGAAAACGTCAACTTTTAAATGTAAAGATTAATCAGTTCTGACCAAGAAGCCTCTAAGTATGGATGCTCAGCCCTATAGACTCTCATGTATCGCATCCATCCATCCATATAGGTCACGCCCCTTTCTGCCATTCTGGATATTGGCCACATCCATTTATAGGAAAGAATGCTCAGAGATTATACAGGTAACACTGAACTCAAACCAGATGCCATACACACACAGGCCAGGCAGACAGGAGAGATAAGACACACAGCTGATTGGCTAATACATTTTGCCCTGTAACCTTGGAACTGTATGACGCACATTCAAAATCTTTGGCAGACACACTCCTGGTCTCATCTGCTACTGACAAAACGAAAATGATGCCGTTTGGCCTGAAGGTGGCGCCGTAATGACCGTTAACATGTTTCCACATGTAACTTTGGAACCGTAGGTCCCAGAGTTGAAATTCTCATATTCCCGGCTTCCTCGACTCGGTGCGCATCTGTCTGTAACTTGCTAATTCCAGCAGCAATGTCAGGAAGCACAGACTACAAATGTACCGTTCTAGTTACACAGTTCAAATCTCAGCTTAAACACACCTGTTTAAATGAGCCTATTCATTGTAAACTAACTTTTAGTCATGTGCTTTTATCCATGATGTATCTAATTTTAACTTTATGCTGGATTTTATACTGTTTAAATTCAGGGCAGTGGTGCCTAAAGGTTAGAGAAGCTTGTGACCAGAAGGTCACCAGTTCAATCTCTGAAGTGGCAGGAGAAATCTGGGTTGGAGAGGAGAATGAGCAGCACCTGTCCCTCCCTCATTATCACCACTGAGGTGCCCTTGAGCAAGGCACCTAACCCCCAAATGCTCCAGTGGAGCATCTTAGTGGCAGCAGAGAGTCTGTGCTTGTATTGGACAGCTTCCAGGTCTGAATGTGCATGTGTGTGTGTGAATGTGTGTGAGTGTATGTGCAGGGTATTCCTGATAAAGAGCATTTGATGCTCAGTGAAATAACCCTGAATAAATAAAGGTTAAATAAAAAGTTCTCTGTTGTATTGTAAAGTGTCCTGTGAAAGGCACCAACAAATAAAATGTATTATTATTATAATTATTAGCTCCACTCTCATCCTTTCATATGATCTTCTACGTTCCTGCAGAGAATTGGCCAAACAGCCATACTGTTTTCTGGATTTTTGCTTATTTATTGTTTTTTGCGGGATTGTGACATACTGTGCTCATATAAAGCAGTCGTCACCGTCCATCACAGTTCTGATGCTTCAGTCACCTCCCTGTGGGCAGTCAGGATGGCGGGAGGCACAGAGGCCTGCTGGGTAAACAGAGGCCTGTGCCAGCTGTCACCACCAGTGTTTGGCTGCAGAACACACACTTGCACTATTATCTGTGCACACAGAGAGGATGTGCACAGGAAAGTAGCTCTGTTTTCACACTCCCAGGTTGATAACAACACCTTCCAGGTACATTCATTTCCTTGAAATATGAAATGCAGCTCATTGCTATTCCTGGCTCAGGAACAGAGAGCAGCTACTTGCAAGGAAGTATTCTGGGAGATTAAAGGAAATACAGGAAGGAAAGCGAGCAGGCTCCCTCTTCCTTTGGCCTACCTGTAAAATATCCTTCTCACCTGGGGACAGATTAAGGTTACCACAATAGCTAAAGCCTGTATTGGTTTCATATGTACTATTTGCTCTTGCTGCTCTTCTCAAGGTCTGATGGAGAGCAGAGTTCCCCCCCGAGCTTCTGAGTACACAACATAATGATCCACCAATCAATGGCCTCATCCTGTGGAATTACCTGTGAGGACATTGTTATCCCTCTCTGAGTTGCTTTAGGGTAAAAGGATCATCAGTTCCCACGTCATAAAGTGTTTCTGGTTTCGACCGTGACTGTAAACACTCTGCTCAACAAGGCCTCCCTGTCTAACGGCCATGCTGGAGACTTACTGTACGTTCTGCACCTGGTTTCTCAAGTGATCGGCTTTTAGCTTAAAATGTAAAAAATACAATAGGTTTATCAGAAAAATGTGAAAAATGTTTTTTGTAAGAAACAAGGTTAAAATCCTTGTCAACAGGTATAGCATATAAATATCCACCTGCTTTAACTTTGGAAATCAAACTACTCAGACATGTCCAATAAATCATCAGTTGAACATGAATTTAAAAGATAAGGCCTCATTTTAAAAGATAAGGGGGTAAAAGTCATGATAACTACGCAGTATCATGCTAAATGAGTGCATGCTACCTGAAGCTCATTCATAAAGCTTCACTTTTGTCAATAAGCATATTGTTGTTGACATGTTGCAAGGTGCATCTCAGGTACAAACCAATGAAGATAGCGTGTTAATGAGCTGTTTCATAATTAAAGAGTCACACTTTATCCTGATTTATCTGGTGTTAAAGAGAAACGGACAGATTATATCAGCAAAGAAGCATAAATTCTGATTTAGAGCACCATATTTCAGGATATTGACACTAAGATAAGAGAGAGATAAGAGATCCAGACACTACCAGCGCACAGGTGGTGTGTGTGTGTGTGTGTGTGTGTGAGAGAGAGAGAGAGAGAGAGAAAGAGAGAGTGAGAGATGCAGAGCTTAGCCGCTGACGCTTGATGAAGAGGCTCAGTGTTACCTGAATGTGTGTGAAATCTGATTAAAAACTCAATTTAAATAAACTGATCAGCTGAATTTTTTTACCTATCAAATGTATTGATCACTTACAAGTGAGGAAAATACAATTTAAAACATCATTCAACAATCACGGGACTGAAACACGTCATCGTTTTTTGTGACGTGTTTTTTATGAATCACTTCCCCGACATGTAAATAAGGAAATACCGTAGTAACACCTCTGTCACGGCAAACGCTATACGACGTTGGTAACAGGCATTTATGGATGATGGAACGTGGCTGCGTGATGATATCTGCGCTTATCGATATGTTAAGTCTGGCGCTGTGTTTTATGAATTGTCCCCAAACTATTTCATTTCTCAAATCCAAACCCGGCATTAGCTGGCAGATCCTGATTCTTCTGGAGTCAGGAATAAAGCTTTTACTGTGGCATGTGAACATCCAAAGTTTTCACTTTTGGTGTTTGCTGTCAGTGTAAAGAATCTTTTACAGTTACAATAAGGTATATAAAACATTTGTACGTCATCACACGTGATAACCAGCTGGCAATTTTTGGGTCTGAGCACCTTGAAAGTTCTATTGTTTTGACGGTCCCTAAACGGAACATAAGGAAAGCTGGATTACTTTGGTATGCAAACACACTCATGAACTGAGCTTCACACATACCTGCAAGCCCACAGGTGTGTGTGCACTCAGACCACGCTGACCAATCAGAGAGCTGGCAGTTGATTGGGCACTCCACTACACAGGAAGCATTCATCTGCCACTTCCTCTCCAGGCCCAGCTGTAAGAGTCAGAAAAGTGGATTTTATTAAGTGACTTCCTTTCAGCAAACATTTGGCAGGCTCTGAAAACAGGAAGTGATCTCACCTCTTTGCAGAATTTCAGGTCAACAGATTTGCCGTCGCTGCGTACACAGTCCAGCATTCGGGTTTTGATGCCATTTCCACACACGGCTCTGTCGCTCAGCTGACAGGTGCTCCAGTCTGCAGCGAGGAGAGTTCATCAAACACCTTCCACAGCTCCAGGTACAGGTACAGTTCAGGTACAGTCCTACTCAGTCAGCTTTAAACAAAGAGGGCCTTCCAGCCTGAACCAAGGATTCCAGAAACCAAAGACCTTTGCTTCCAAACCTCATGGTTCAGGAGTTTTCAACCCAAATATAGAGTGTTTTATAAATGCTATATGGTGGCTGAAATCTGTTATTTCTGAAGTATCATGATCAACACACACATTCAAACTGACTAAGCATCAGTTTCAGGCTGACCTGTGATGTTGTAGGCGTAGTAGAAGCAGTTGCTGTTGAGTTTGCAGAGCTCTGTTTCTGTGGCTGCAGGACACTGCTTCCCCTCCCCGGGCTGACGGATTGGATACGCGCTCCGCTGCCGACTGCTGTTCCCACTGCATGGCTGAGCAGCAAGGGAGACGACACGCACTTCATACTGGTAGTATATGCAGAATATATACCTTATAAGATTAAAATATATATATACTTGCTACACAGTCTGCTCATGCTAAGTTTAACCACGAGCAGATTTAGTATATATAGATTATATAGATTAGTATTAGTATTATTATTATTCTTATTATAGATTTCATATATATATATACACATATATACGTATATGTGTGTGTGTGTGTGTGTGTGTGTGTGAATTGGTTAAAAAATTAACTAATTAATCGCACAGATTTCAGTGATTAATCGTGATTAATCGCAGAAACTTATAAATTTGTAATCATTATACATTGAATCACCAAATGAATGTACATTAATTTCCTGTTTAAATCCCTGTTTTATCTGCTTTATTGAACTGTTTCTTTANCAAATGAATGTACATTAATTTCCTGTTTAAATCCCTGTTTTATCTGCTTTATTGAACTGTTTCTTTAGTTTGTCAAGAAACAAGAGAACAACAACTGAATTAATCTGATTTATTTTATCTTGAAGGAATAACTTTATTTTGTAATGGATTGACTGCACTTGTTTTCATGATATTCTTTCTTTGGGTTAACTAACACTTTTATTGAATTTAGAGCAGAAACTAGCTTGGTTGACATGTTAAAAGATGTTAGCATGTTATTCATGCTTCAGCCACAAGGTGGAAACTGGTCAAGGTTGACATGTTCTTGTTCTAAGAAAATCATCTTATTCTGAAAATATGACTCTATTTAAGGGGAAGTTTGTCTTATTCTGAAAACATGACTTTGTTCAAGGGGAAGTTCATCTTATTCTGAAAAGACTGAATCCTGTTTGTGTAGAGTTAGTTAGCGTTAGCTTGAATGTATCACGTGCAGCAGCACAGTAAAGCTAAAGTGATGCTAAAAGGCTGTGAAGTTCTTTTAGTAGTTTCTGTGTTNCAGCAGCACAGTAAAGCTAAAGTGATGCTAAAAGGCTGTGAAGTTCTTTTAGTAGTTTCTGTGTTTCTGATGAATAAAGTTAAAACGACACACTGCTGAGAGTGAGTTTGTCTGGTTTAACATGAACCATCGCTAACTTTTTAAAGCACAACTTTACATCTAAAAATCTGATCTTTTTCCTTCTCCATGATTAGCATGAGCAAATAACGTTAGCCACAGGAAGTGGAGGAAAAATGAAAACATTAGCATAGCCTCGGGAAGTGATACACTATATGATAGTATAAATGTAGCCTGATGTAAAAAGGTGCTGACACTTAGTTTAGCTGGTTTATCACCCACAGATCTCTGGATGTAAACATTTACAGTTTGAAGGACATTTTGTCCTGTACAGTCTCTCAGCTGTGGAAGGTCGTTTCCAGTCATAGGATGTCCTCACCAGTGGACATGGGCTCCATGCCCCCCAGTCTGATAAGACGCAGTCCTCAGGGCATGGCAGTTGGCTGTTGCGGGCCCCCAGCGGCATCTCCTCTGGGTCACACAGGTAATCCTCCACCTGCTCCGATGGTCCATCTATCGTGTTCAGCATACACCTGAGCACAGAGGGGTTAAAGAAGACAGTCCAATTACAGGACAAGTCTGATTACAGGACAAGACTTAGTCTAATTACAGGATATAACTTAGCCTGATTACAGGACAAGACTAAATAATAATAATAACTTTATTTATAGAGCACCTTTAAAAACAGAGTTTACGAAGTGCTTTGACAGACAAAGAAATACAATATAACAGCAGAAAGCCAGACAGGCAAAACAAGAGCAGGACAAAATTTAGGAAAAGTTCAGTTAACTATCATTAAAACAAGGACACAAATGATAGGCAAGGGAACAGGTAAAAACTAAAGTAGTAAATAAAAAAGTAAAAAATTAAAATAAAGCCAATAAAACACTAATAAATAAATAAATAAATACAGATAAGACAATAAAAGCAATGAAAGGACAATAAAGNATAAAACACTAATAAATAAATAAATAAATACAGATAAGACAATAAAAGCAATGAAAGGACAATAAAGGGACGACATTAGACTTAGTCTAATTACAGAACAAGACTTAGTCTAATAGGACATGATTTAGTCTAATTACAGGACATGACTGAGTCTAATTACAGGACACGATTTAGCCTAATTACTTTAATCACTTGGTCTTTTAGTTTTTAAATTGTTTTCAGTTTTGTCTGTGCAAAAAAGCAAAGTCTTTGTTTCCACAGGAAGTTTGGGTCTCAGTTGTTTTCTCTGTTAATCTGCATCCTGGTGATGAATTTATGAATCTTTGCTCCAATAGCAAAATAAACCTCATGAAAGTATAATTTTGGAGACGTTTTCTTGATTGACAAATGTCTCAGCCAATCACAGCTGTGCTAATCGGACTTGACCCACACATCACAGCCTGAATCAAGCTCTGCCTCTCTCTCTCTCTCTCTCTCTCTCTCTCTCTCTCTCTCTCTCTCTCTACTAACAAAGATGGCGGCGAGCAATAAATCAGCATCCGAGCTTCAAGAAATTCCTTCACAAACCTGCAGGCCTCACAGAGCCACAGCCGTGTTTTTTTACAACCTTTCTTTAACAGCAAAAAACAGAAAAACTGGCAGCCTTCATCATATCTAGGAAGACATAAGGAAGCTGTACGGATGATATAATGAAGGCAAAGGTTTTCATCACACAAATGCAGCATAAAGAGTCTAAAACATCACTCAAACTTTATACTGATACATTTCCGTACGAATAAATTTTGTGTGTGTGTGTGTGTGTGCGTGTGTGAGAGAGTGTTTCATGAATCACGAGTTAAAAAGTTAATGATCTGGAGAAATCAGCTTCTTGCAGCTTCAGTTGCAAATGGATACAGCTGAAAAAATTCTGGAACAAGCATGAAATATGGACATGAAAGGCATTTGTTGACAAAAATATGAAGAAATCAACCAATGAACCATGTCATTATGAAAAAAGAATGAAACCTGATATAAACAAGAGGGCATAGCTCTGTCAAGGCAGAGCTATGGCTACAAAATCCCCAATTAAAAAGAAAAAAAAAAAAAAAAAANAAAAAAAAAAAAAAAAAAACTTATTAAAAAATGAGCCACCATGCTAAATGTCATTGGGCCCATTAGTGTAGATTTCACAGTGTTAATATATTCCTGCGTCAGCCGCCAGATGATGGTGAGGAAGCACAGGAAGTTCTCTTTATTACTGCAGGTTTTATTACCACCTGTGGGGTTAAACCCCGTTGCTACGTTCAGCTGTTGCTACAGAAACTCAGACACTCTGTGTTTGAGAAGCCGTAGACTTTTATTTTATAGCAAACTCAACTTCAAACTGTTACTGTTGCTATTACAGCAGCTATGCTAACATGCTAACATCAACCCGCTCCACACACTGCCACACACGTCTCTGTCGCTCAGAGCTGCACTACCCTCACAATTGTCTAAAAATTTATTCTGGCTCCTGGATCCAGAATATGATCCAGGTCACCTCCAAAATTTAATAACGTCTTGCTTATATAATTAATTATATTAAGTAATTATTAATAAATTAATTTTTTTAAAAAGTACATATTTTATTATTTTATTATATATATTTATTATAATAATCAAAAAATAATTAATTATTAATTATCTATTTCTCCCTAAAAGTTCATCAAAATCCGTCCGTACCGTTTTTGAGATATCCTGTTAGAAATAAAGCAAATGGTTCTCTGGCAAACAAACAAACCTAACCTCCTCGGCCGAGTTAAGAAATCCTAAAGACATAAAATATTCAACTGGAGCTCTGAATCTGCCAGTAGCACATTAGAACAATATCAGAGTGTGAAGTGTATGTAAAGCTCATGTCAGAGGAAGTAAAAGCATCCTTTCCCACGTCTACTCTACAGAAGCCGTGTGCTATCAGTGTTTGGTCGCGTGGACCTGCTTTGGTTTTCTTACCGGACTTTCCTGGTCTGAACTCCTTCACCACAGTTGTCCTTCAGGTCCACACTGCTGACCTTCCACACACTCCAGGGCTCTGCCACCCACACGTACTGCCCACAGTCGCTGAGGCACGGAACCACCTCGTACACCTAACACAGACACAGGAAACGTTTACAACGACCAGAAAAGAGGAAACGCAACTCTAAAGCTGTGAAATCTATAACCATTAACAACATGCGTAGTTTTGGGGGGTGAAATGATGAAATTCAACAAAACTATATCAAATCAAATCGAAATTAGATGATTTTTATTGAACATTTGCGACAATAAGGGTTGCAAATACATTTTTTTAGTCCAGTACTAAAATGAGTATGCAAGTATGCACTTTATTTATTTATTTATTTTTTTTTAATGTTTGCACTGGCCAATTGTAATTTCTCTTGCTGCGGTCAAAATATTTCCAGTATCAAGCATTTTGGAAATAAAGCCTTTATAATTTGTGCAGATGTGCTGCAGACCACTGCTACGTCAGGTGAACGTACCCACGACATTTCACGACTCATTCTACGAATTTCTTTACAATTGAACTGTGGGAGATGGACAATAAGAGACAAAGATGAAGAAAGGAAGACAAAGTGAGAGAGATTGTGCGTTCTCTCTCTCTCTCTCTCTCTCTCTCTCTCTCTCCTGGGAGATCAGACACGTTCCCTTTGAGGGGGCACCTTGTGTACCTATGTACTGCTTATGTGCGGCCCTGGCTATAACTGCATGAAGGGTCATTTCAGCATGTAGACAAATGTTAAATGTCATCAAAAGATAAATGTAGATAAATGTTATCAAAATGTTATTTGATAACATTTTAAAGGACCATACCATCCATTTTACATATTTGAGCCTAATATATTCAATTTTCATACATATTACGTTACTGACAATCATTTCCCAAATGATAAAACCGTATTTCAGCTTTCCTGATATTTTGCTAAATCTCTTAATCTTTCAAAATCAAATATTCAAGTGATACACCCACCTTAAAAATCCATGTTTCTCCTGCTAATAGTTACACAGCCTTATGAAGTCACGGTCCTTTAAATTTTTCCATAAACGCAGGTCTTCTTTTGGGACTATATTCCCCGGTGGAGGCATACATTCACTCCACGCTTTTTATTGAGCTTAAACACTAAAATTACATAACTTCTAAAAAAACCTGAATACACGTCTTGTTGGTGATGATGGATTACCTATCCCAAGAACGTTTACAGTATCAACAAGTTGATTTTAATAGCAGAATGAACTGAAACCAATGGAGGTCTGGAAGGTAGGAAAAACATTTTTAATTCACCGTTCCAGTAGTATGCTTTGGGAAATGATTGTCAGTAATGTAACATGTATGAAAATTGAATATATTCGGCTCAACCATGCAAAATATGGTCCTTTAAGAAACTTATAATTTGCATGTATGCATAATAAAAGGAAAATATGTTTGAAATCAAAGTGTTTTTGGACTCACCTGAGCCTGTGGATGAATCCATTCAAAATGCACCAAGATTGGAGAAGAACAAAAAAAGTAATTTAGATTATGACTCAAACAGAAATAAGCATTAAAAGCAGCTACAGCAACTTGAATTTAATTCACTCTAATCACTCTGTTCCACCTGTCTCCCACCTGGTTGACATGGTCCAGTTTAGGACACGGTCTCCCGCCATTGTAGGGCTTCTCCCTGAGCCATTTGGAGCGAACTTTGACCCCACTGCCACAGGACTTGCTGCAGCGGGACCAGTTGGACCACTCGCTCAGCTTGCAGTCAGACGGACAGGCAATGATGCAGGCTTCTTCGATATGCCCTGCAGCCAATCACAAATCACGCAATCAAATTAGAGTTTCAGGACATTGGCATGATCCTCACCAAGACCTGCTTCACCAAAACTTTTCTATTAAAGCCACTCAAAACCTGCAATATAAGAAGTTATATAGAATCAACGCTCAGACATTATCTGCATTTATAGCAGAAAGTAAAAAAAAGTAAAGTAAAAAAAAGTAAAAAAAAAAAGGTCCTATGCAACCAGTGAAAGTATTTTACTGCAGGACATGATTAGCCACATAAGCTACAAGCCAACCTTATTAGCTTCCAATAGACTTTTTGGAAGCACCAAGTTCATAGCTGTTATACACACTTTGCTTTAGGCTCAGAATAAAGGTCATTACACACCAGAGGTGAATAATTTGTTAATAATATTTTTCAAATTAATTAGTTAATGGAGCCTTTCACATCAAGGATGCTTGATGAAATTGCGGCATTTGTTTTTTCAGATTTTTCCAACTTTTTGCTTGTGAATGCAAACGCATCAAACCAATCAAAGTGTTGTTTGCTGGTGACATCACACTCAAAACATTCAACATGGTGAATCGTCTGATCGCTGTCCTGTGTAATAAAACAGACAAAAATGATAAAAACAAGTATAATGACAACGTACCTTCATCATGACAACGGTCTTAATGAATATTTAATTATGGTCATCCTGAAGTTTGTCCAAAAGCTATAATTCCTGAATGAAACAGGCTCCTGAAACCAAAATCTCCAATTTTTTTTTTTTTTTTTTTTACAGGTCCTCATCACTTGTTGCTGATTTAGTTTTTTTGTTGTGCAGTTTTTGGCGTGAACCCATACAAATATTTGCAAAAACCATTTGGTGTAAATATATTTACTACAACAAATTTGCATCCGAAACATACAAAACAGGTTGTTATGAGTGGTGAAGTGATAAATATATTTTACAAAACTTCCACTTTCAGCACCACAGACAGCGTGCAAATATCTGTTATATATTTATCCATATTTTATCAATGTGGTTAGTCTGTATCTGCATTACAATGTCATTCATGCTATTTCTGCCAAGCTGCTGTTAACAGCAGCTGTATTTTTTTTTATACTGAACTAAGGGTGAAGTGTTTGACAATTTTTAGATTTTATTGATTTATTTAACCTTTATTTAACCAGGAAGTCCATCTGAGATTCAGAATATCTTTTGCGATGGACCTAAGACCAAGACAGCAGCGTACAAAAAGCTGCACAATTAACAGAACAATATAACACTCTGACAAGATGTATGATACATGTATGATAAAAGGACATTTACAGCACAAAACACACACCAAAGTCAAGTTAAGGAGATTCCGTAATAACATACTAAGAAAAGCAGGAGCAAGACGTGACAGACTGAGCCAATATATCTGTTATAAATAATTTAAAACTAGACAGTTGAACTCCATTTTTAGGTCCTTCTGGAGACAAATCCATGTAACTGGAGCAGACAGCATACAGATCTCTTACCAGTACGGGTTTTAGTATGGGATTTCCTGAGGAACTAGGAGCTTGAGGTTTCACTGCAGACAGCAACAAAGATAAACTGCCAATACACCAAGAAGACCTTTATAAATAGAAAGGTAGCAGTGACTGAGCCTGTGCATGGACAACAAGGGCCAGTTTACCCTCTGCTACCCTCTGACTCCCTCTGGTCTAAATGGTTACGTCACCCTCACATCTCGTGTTGTGAAAGTGCTGGAGAAGATGCTCAGAACTCAGCTGAGCTCATCTCTGGATCCTCTGCAGCTGCTAGTCTCACATTTTACACCACAGTTCCTATAAATAATATTACATCATGCCACCTTTCCCCTTTCCAAACATGAGAAAGGTAATAAAAAGGATTCCTTTCACTGGTCTTTTGCTCCTTCCATTATCTAAAGCTGATACAGAGGAGTCCGTAATAATAATAAGATATGGTGTACAGGCTGCTAATCTTTTATAACAATTACACCAACATACATTTGTAACGATTTAAGCCTCCTGCAAACTTTGTTATAACACCAATCTTATAAGTTGATTGCTAAGAACATTTTATTTAGAATCTGTGTCAGTATGATGCATGTCAGGTTGTGTGATGAATACCTGGTGAAGGCGCTTTGACATGCGGGGAAACCTCTGCTGTTATCTACGTGTTTTTTTTTATGTGCGTCATAGCAACAGTCAAATCGTGAAACTCTGTCAGAGTTTTGTCGCATGTTGTCTTTGATCAGCCAAGAGGTGTGTAGTAACGCCTTCCATTTACTCTGTTACATTTAAAGGACCATACCATCCGTTTGCATGTTTGAGCCTAATATATTCAGTTTTCATACCCGTAACATTACTGACAATCATTTCCCAAAGCATACTACTGGAACGGTGAATTAAAA
>VXCM01003597.1:0-62995 GCA_014773175.1 Lucifuga dentata
TAGATGGAGGCAGATGATTCGCTGTGGTGACCCCTGAAGGGAAAGCCGAAAGGAAAAGAAGAAGCAAGGAATTTCAATTAACAAACAAATTCTAGTTTTTCAGGATGAACTTCATCATTTTGTCCTCTTGGTGATGTTTAGGTTTGTCAAAACAGATGCGTATGTGAGAGCCATCACTGAGAAGCGCGTGGTGATCACTGAGTTTGGCACCTGTGCATACCCTGATCCCTGCAAAAATATTTTCTCCAGGTGGGTTATCTCATGAATGCATTTGGAAACTTTCCTTTGAAGAATGGCAATAAAAATTGTATTGAACAGCTCGCTTCTGCTTTTCACAATGTCCAGACTTTCATTTACATTTCAGCCCATGAGGCTGGCTATTTTATGTTTGTAAGGAATTCTAATTCCTTTTCTCCGTTTGCAGGTTTTTTTCTTACTTCAAGGGTGTTGAGATTACAGACAACTGTCTGGTGAACGTTTATCCTGTTGGTGAGGATTATTATGCGGTGACAGAAACCAACTACATCACTAAAGTAAACCCTGATACCTTGGAAACATTGAAAAAGGTACAAAAGTACAAGTAGCTTTGGAATGGTTTTATTTTTCACACTGAGGTATAGTAAAATACCCTTTTCTTTGATGCAGGTTGATATGTGTAACTTTATCAACATCAATGGTGTGACAGCCCACCCCCACATTGAGAGAGATGGTACTGTATACAACATTGGAAACTGCATGGGAAAAGGAGCAACGCTGGCCTACAACATTGTCAGGATTCCACCCACACAGAAAGGTAGATATCATTGGATGTAACAATAAACACAGACAGGCGCTCTTAAAGTAACATGGAGCAAAAATAGAATCTGTGTCCTCACCTTTAAATTAGGGAAATATGCTGGTGAATAGTAATTTGCAGTTGCATTTAAAGAAATCACACTGACTCCTTTCAGCAATTATGCTACCTAAAAGTGTTTGAAGAAGCAGTTTCCAAAGGGTCATCCCCTACAGCCTTACATTGTACACTAAAGCGTTTATACCCCATTTATTTATTCTTGGGAATAAATGTAAAGATCAGATGTTTCAAATAGATGTTATAAGAAAAGAAGAGATGCTGAAGACCATTCCAACAGAGTTATGAGACACAGGAAGATTTAAAATTCACCATAAAACCAATAACACACATATTTTAATTACATTAGAAATTGCACTTTTTTGCTACCTTAGTTAACACAATAATACTCATTTTATTAATATCAGTGAGATGATAGAATTAGCGACGTGGCTGGAAAGATAAAGGACTAGTTATAAGAGCAAATATCATGTGGCACACAAGAACACAAGATTAGGTTTCACATTGTTTCATATATTACAATATGTTTTTGTCTTTATTCTTAGATAAGTCCGATCCCATTGAGAAATCCAAGGTGGTGGTGCAATTCCCCAGTGCCGAGAGGTTCAAGCCCGCCTATGTGCACAGGTGCATGTCCTATAGAGTGTATACTGCACAAGATTTTGTGAGCTTAGTTCGTCTCACCTGAAGTCCAACTTATCGTGATCTTTCCTCATTAATCTCAGCTTTGGCATGTCGGAAAACTACTTTGTCTTCGTGGAGACTCCGGTGAAAATCAACCTGCTGAAATTCTTGAGTGCCTGGAGCATCCGAGGCTCCAACTACATGGACTGCTTTGAGTCCAATGAGAGCCAAGGAGTAAGAACTGATTGATATTTTTTGGGATGTTGTGCACAAACCCTCACATTATCATTAGCTGCAACCTCATGATACCTATTCATTTTTACAGACATTGTTCCACATTGCCAGGAAAGACCCAGGAGAGTACATCGATCACAAGTTCAAAAGTGCAGCCATTGGCTTGTTTCATCACATCAACACTTATGAAGACCAAGGCTTCATTGTTGTTGACCTGTGTGCATGGAAAGGGTATGGTTAGCCGATATGAATCATAAATTCCCCAATTTTGTTTGATACAGAGATATTGCTGTTGTTCATTCCATTTTTATCCTTACAGTTTTGAGTTTGTTTACAACTACCTCTGGCTGGCCAACCTGCGATCCAACTGGGAAGAGGTGAAGAAGGCTGCCATGATAGCACCCCAGCCAGAGGTGCGCAGATACGTTATTCCCTTGGATATCCACAAGGTGAGTCATATACATCAAGAGGACTCAAGGCGCCGACATATGGACGAAATGTGTTGTGGTTTTTGTTCTAAATCTCGATTGTGGACTCGGTGTAGGAAGAGCAGGGGAAGAACCTGATCAGTCTGCCATACACCACAGCTACAGCAGTGATGCACGCTGATGGGACCATCTGGCTGGAGCCTGAGGTGTTATTCTCTGGACCTCGCCAAGGTACCAACACATTCATCACAAATTACCCATTCACATGCATACCTCACTCATTCATGTTGGGTACAAATATCTTTATATTTGCTGTTTTTTGTAGCCTTTGAGTTCCCTCAGATCAATTATGAGAAGTTTGCTGGGAAGAATTACACATATGCTTATGGCCTGGGTCTCAACCATTTCATCCCAGACAGGGTAAGTTATAAAATACCTTCAGCGGTAATCTGAATTAACAAATGAATCAAAGCATCTTTACGTGGTTATAAATTTGAGAGTAGTACATTTGCCGATTCTACAGCTTGGATGGACCCCAGGAAGACTAGCATTTTCGGAAGCTAATGGAGGATCCAATAAACAATAAACAGCTTTGGAAATGCCCAGATATAATACGTTGTAATGTTAAAACTATTACTACAGTACTACTACAACACAATACACTCTGTATAACTATGGATATACGTACACTATATTTTCAAAATGGATGTTACGTGTTACATTAGTTACACCTGTGTTTGACTTTATCCAACACAGGTGTAACTAATGATATTTAACATCATTAGGGTTATTAGTGATGCCTAGCCATGTTTGACCAGAAAAAATGTCTGTGAGAAAGGTCTACTACTGTTGTTATTTTTATATTATAGTATACTTAAAAAAAAGACTTCCAGTGATAATTGAAAAAACTGTAATACAAGTTTTGCATCTCATGAAATTAAGGAATGAAATACTGTATTATAGTTCAATGTTATAAGTACACATATATTTCATTTTCTGATTTTTTTCTTGACTTTGTATATAGATTGTCAAGTTAAATGTGAAGACCAAGGAGACGTGGGTTTGGCAAGAGCCAGATGCCTACCCCTCAGAGCCCCTGTTTGTACAGACTCCTGACGGAGAAGATGAGGATGATGGTATGTGGCAGCAACAATATATACTGTATACTTCTTTCTATACTTATTACTATATAAACTGTAAAGTGCTGGTTAATGTGTGACTTGTTTTGTGTCCACAGGAGTGCTACTCACCATTGTGGTGGCTCCTGGTTCTCATAGACCAGGATACCTCCTCATCCTCAATGCAAAGGATCTGTCTGAGATTGCCAGGGCGGAAGTGGAGTGCATCATTCCTGTCACCTTTCATGGGATGTACAAACCTTAAGGGTGTCAACAGCTCATCAACCATCCTGCCACCCAGCATTAGAACAACATTAAATAATGACAACATGACTTGTGTCAACATGTCCAGAAAATAAAGCTTTATCAGCAAATCCTTTATCCTTAATCTCAATCCTTAATATTTTTATCATGTAAATTTGAGTTTAATTCGTATATGCCATAATCATGAAAAATCAACATTTTATGTGCTTGTCAGTAGATCATAACTGAAAACATGGGCCTGTTTAACAGCTGTTTTTATTAACTTTTCATATGTAAATAAGCATAAATGCATTATTGACTGTTTGTATTAGAGGACCTCAATTTATGGGTGATAGCAGCTTCTAATCCTGTGTTTTGAGTTTGGAAGTGGGCCGACCCTCTTATTTTACATTTAGATCACAGATTATGAGCAGGAGAATATTGTGTGACTTTAAGTAATCTTTGTGAATCTTTTGCTCCAACTTGAAATGTTGATAATACAAGCTAAATACAAAAATAAACATACTGCTGTCTCTCATATTGTGTCACATCGATATATCATGGTAAAAATAAAAAAACAAAAACTTAATGTTATGTGTTATGTTGTATGTGCATTAAGTAATGGACTATGTAACGGGGGCCATAGTAAGTATCCTGTCCTTCAAATGGGGATGAAGACTTTCAGACTTCCTCTGACTTAAAAATCTGTGACCTCATCTTTAAGGGAACAGAAAAATGTAACATCTCTGAATAAGAGGGCATACATGTTCATATTTTTTGATTTTTTTCCCAGAACAAAAGTAGAACAGGCATTCCTCTTTATACTATATCACAAAATGCAACTGAAGCTTCAGGAAATCCAAAGTGCAAATAATCCTGTTGAAATTTCTGAAATATTTGCAGAGATTTAATGTGTTGACATACAGTAAAAATCCTATTATGCTGCATTTGAAGGACAGACATTTATATCTTTCCTACAGTATGTCTCTCCTTTACACTAAACTGCCTAAATGTAATCTGCAGATCTTTACTGATCAAACCATTGCAACACTGCAAATCTGCTTAACTGCATCAGTGATTAATTCCAAGAAAGAGTAGGCATGTTGCAATGAAAGGCATACGATGCGGCAAAAGACCTTGAAAAATGCCTTGACCCCAAGATTTCACCACATTTTACTGTTTATGACTGTTGTCGACATGTTCAAAGAGTCACAATGCTCATGACATCTGCTTTTACGATTCCAGTGTAGATGACTGCATTACATATAGTTGATGCAAAGTCAACACACCAATCAAGTGAAAAGCAGTTTGAATTTTTTGAAGGAAATTGAATGAAAACCATGAGTGTAATTAATTACATTAATACTGGTTGCATTCACCTCAGATGCATAGACTTCCTGACACACAAAGCTCATTTTTATTCCTCTCTTCCTTGCAAAGCAGTTAAAGCTCAACAGCAGGATGAAACCTCAAGGAAATCCTACAGATTAAGCTAATCTTTATTTGGGTTCATCATAATCACTTCCATTGATGGCAGATTACCTTGGAACATGATTTTGAACATTTTTTTATTTTTAATTATGTATACTGCAGTTTTAAATTTTCCTAAAGCCTTTTTGTTTTTCACTTGATTTTCATGAAAACTGCCTGATGTAATTCAGGCTTTTCAACTCAGCCTGAACTGAAAATTGAAACTGATTAAAGAAAAAAAAAAAAATCGGTTTCAATAAAGTTGTGTATCTAATGTATGCAACATTCTCACAGGCCATTATAATTACACAGGCAAGTTTGTGCTCAAGCTGACTCAATACAAAGTATTAAACATTACTAATATAGTTTTTGCTGGCTTGCTTCATCGGTCAAAAAAAGAAACCTGATTATGTAATTGTATTTTTCAGACCACTGCCAGATTTCAGGATTGTATTAATCAAAGGCTCAATGGACCAATGGACAATTGCCATGTATTCTGTAATCACTCTTTTAAGCTCTCAACTTGCCATTCAGGGTGGCACAAATCTGCCCCACTGCATCTATTCTTAAACAACACCAAATATGTCTTTCATCCCTTCTGATTTATTTTCTTTACACAAGGGCTTGTTAGCCTTCAAAAAGAAACAAAAAGATTACATGAAAGATTAATCAGACTTTAGAATATAATTTTAAACTTAAATGGGAAAAACAGCAAAGAAAAGCTCATCAGAAAAATTAACTATCACACCAAAAGACACACACTCTGAAGTTGAGTTGGGACAGAGGTTTGCACAGGCAGGCTAAACCAGTGTTATAGCTATACAGGGAAGTCAATGAATTTGACACAGCTGTGGCAAAAATGTGAAAGTAGAAGGTAAAATAGAGGCAACAAAAAAAGAGACAACCACAACATCATCAAACCATGCCACAAATCCAAATGAAAATCATTCACTGTAGCTACTGCTGCACTGCAACAAACCAGCCAAAACACAGTGTTTCACAACTATAAAGGATGTATTCTTTGTAACAATAAAGATGGAGACACTGTGCGGATTCAAAATTAGATAACTTAAAATTCACCTTAAAGGATCATACCAGTCATTTTGCATGTTTAAGCCCAATAAATATTACCCGCATACACGTTATGTTAGCGACAACCAATTTCCAAACCATAAAACCGTATTTTAGTTTTCTGGTTATTTTACCAAACCCCATAATCTTTCAAAATCAAATATTCAGGTGATAAACTCACCTCAAAATTCAATGTTTCATCTGTTAACATGTATGTCTGAATGTAGAAGGGAAGCTCATTTTAAGATTCTCTGTAAAAGCCGTCTCCTCCTGGGACTATATTCCTTGGCGGAGACGTATGTTGTCTTCCATACAACTCTGTTAAACTCCTTAAATAAAGTTACTTTGACAAAAAAAAAAAAAAAAAAAAAAAAAAAAAAACTACTTTGATATGCTGTTCACTGTGATAGATTACTAATCTCAAACACGTTTCAAGTCTCAACATGTTGATTTTAGTAGCGTACTGGAATGAACTGAAACAAATGGCAGTCTGGAAGATAAGAAAAAAAATTCTAAAATTTACCAGAAATATTGTCAGTAATGTAAGGTGTATGCGGGCTGTATATATTGGGCTCAAATGTGCAAGATCACCAGTACTGTCCTTTAAATCTTGGAACAAGCCTCTGTCCCTTCGCTGCCACATCAAACATACAAGAATCAACCGAAGCAGAACAAAGCAGAGGCTCACACTACTGAATCACACGTTTCATGAAATACATCTTCCAACTTGCGTGATAAGCTTTGAAAATATCTTCATCAACTGTAATACAAGTTTTGCATCTCATGAAATTAAGGAATGAAAGACTGATAGTGCAATGTTATAGGTACATATATTAATATATTGTTTCTGTTACTATCCTATAAGTAAAGTGCAAATATCTGGATCAGATGAATGTGTGTGCAAGCGTTACTAATTTCAGACTGATCCACCTGCCCATGCACAAATGAGCCCTTTAAAATGGCTGCCAGCTACTACTTAACACACTTTCAGGTATATTAAATGTTGGTAAATTAATGTTGCACAATGATGTTTCAATTTTTTCACCATCACTGTCATGTCATGTACTTTGATCTCTGTCCATAAATTGTGTACTTGCAGACTTTGGGCGATTTCTGCAATGAGTGTGCATACCATGTGTGTGATTCTGGATAAAGGCAGAGCAATAAGCTCAGTTTTTATTAACACCAACAGGGGTAAACTTTAGGTGTGTACACCTACTTCTCCAAGGCGTGGGGCCATTTTAAAGTGAGAGTGTGTTTAGAACAACTAAATGATCGAGAAAGTCTTTGCTAACCTCAGATTGAATGTGGCATATCATTGTTAATAACATTTTTGTAAATAATTCAGTAACCTAATGCTCCATTTAAATGTCACCTACATCTGATGAAGGTAAACTGGTGTGTGTGTCAACTGGGAAGAAACACCACTGAGACCCGCTCAAGTGGAAATGCAACAACACACTCCAACAGCTGCAACACTGGACACTGCTTTGGCATGACACAAACACAGTCATGCAGCTTTATCTACAACTTGTTGTGTAATTGTTACTGAAGACCAGCTTATTTTGCATCAGACCAGGGGCATGGAAGTTTAACATTGTGTGTGTGTGTGTGTGAATTCTGACTCAAGGTGCAACAGACAGACAACAGCATTTCCTACTCCTCTCAGAGTACAAGGGGACAGTTGTTGGATTTATGTGTATATGTGTGTGTGGGAGGGGGGGGCATTGAGGGGCCATGGTGGATGGAGGATTTGTGGGAAATCAGTTGGTCTCGTAGGTTGAGAGCAGAGCAGCATCCACAGGCTCCATGCAAGAGGGGCAGGTGAGGGATCTCATCAGCCAGTCGTCTATACAGTCCATGTGATAGATGTGCATACATGGGAGGAACCGGATAGGATCCCCGTATACAAAGTCCATCATACAGATCACACACCTGCGAACACAAGTACAACAGGAGTCATACAACAATACTGATACTGTGAGACTACCAGTCACTGATTTTCTGCTACTGTAATATCTTGAAATAGCTTCAAAGTTGTCTTTTGGTAGTCTTAAAGGGTTATTTTAATAAATTTATAAAGAAAAGACATTCACATTTCTACCTAGTTGTATCTGTCCTAGTTGTTTCTATCCATGTGTTGATTTTTTTTATTTGTAGAGATTTTGAGATGCCCTCCATTGACACTTTAGCCACTATCATAGTACATGGGGGAGAATTAAATTTCACGACTTACAAAAAAAAAAAAAAATCTGTTCACCTTGCTGTGAACAGATTTCCTTTCATTATGATCCACTGAAGAAATAGAAAAGGAATTTTTTTTTTTTTTAGTAACTTGCAAAAACTGACCCTTTAAAGCTAAATGATCAAATATTCTCAACTCAAAATGTATGCATTCTTTGTTTGTGTAACCCCATCATATCTGCAAATTGCTCACTCTCTGATCTTTTTCTCTGAGCTGTCTTGTCCTCCGTCATACACGCCCCTAGGGAGATGCTGGATGAGGCCAATGCGCAGAGCAATGCGGATCTGCTCCTCTTCTGACAGCTGAGTGGCCAGACAGGCCTGACTGGGCGTGGGATGGTACATCGGCACGTGAGCCTGCTCCTGGAAATAAACAAACAAAAAATAAACAAAAACAAAACAGTTTCCTCCTAAAACAGCAAGGTGAATCAACTGTCTATACAAAGCAGCATGAATTGTTCATCTGGACAAGAGGATTATTTCACACGACTCAGATAATTTGCAAGTCTGAAGATATCAAATTAAAGTTGTGTTTGTCATTCCAACCATACATGTACACTTACAAACGTAAGACATAAGAGACAAATATACAAAGTACTGTGAACGCTAAGGAACTACAGGCATGTTTTAAAGCCTCTGACCTGGTAAGGTGGAGGTGGCTCCAAGTCGGGGTCTGTCCCGTCTCCAAAACTGGCTCTGTCTGACTGCGATTCATGAAGCAGAGAAATGTCGTCTGATGTCGGAGATTTCAGACAGTTGCCCATATCTTTCTTATCTCAGTCTTGGCTTTCGTCTTTGGCTACAACACGGCGACCAACAGGCTTTCTCAATCAGTTCCTTGTTGCTAAAGTTGCTCTCGGTGGCTAATCAGTTGTTTTTTTGTTTGATTGACAAACCCTATTTTTATTTGATATTACAGAAAATTAACTTACGCCTTCAGTAGTCGCACATACATTCTGTACATGTTTAATAAATTCCTCCTGGCAACTGCCCGTGCGAATTTCTGGGCAAAATGTTTGCACAGCCTCGACCTGAAAACATCAAAACAAAGAACTCCCTTGCTAACGAAAGCTAGCAGCCTAGCTGGCCACTTTTTCGCTAGCCAGCTGGACGACTTCTTCCATAAATGTCGTTCATTCCTCTACAGGAATCACAATTTCGACAAACTATCTACTTCAACGGCGACGGTGACTCTAACACCAAGATGTGTAAATGTTGTTCTGTCGTGACATTTTCCCTTTATAACTTCGCAAGAAACATTTAACAGTTTGCTTCCTCGTTAGCTCTTTCTTCCTCCAGTGGACATATTATCGGTCCACTGGATATGACGTAATGATAATTCTTCTCAGTGATTGGATGATGCCTTTGTTCGTAATCCCAAAAGGAAAACAGTTGCGTGTATATTAAAAACATTTTTTTTTTTTTTTTTCCAGATATTGGAACTATACAATTATGTCTTTAAAGTAAAAAGATGTGACCTCAATGTGTTTAGTAGGGTTTAGCTTTAGATGTAACTGTATTCTGATGGCACAATAATTAAACTGTTTAGCATCGATATTTATAACTAATGTAAGCAAATGCATGACTTCAGACTGTTTTCAGTCTGCTCCATGTAGTGCAGAAATCATGCAGAAATTCAAAGTAGAATAAAGTATAAAGTTTTTGATTTTACCAGGACAAATATACATACACAACCCACAACAGTGCAAGTTGAGGACACTTTTTATTTGTATATACAGCTATTGTACACATAAAAACCCACACTTATTTGCATTCCAGGATCTTATGATACAAATCATGTTTTTGGTTAATAGATTTTCACAGAATTAGCCTTCTTTGGGCAAATAAAACAGATACATACACCTTAAAATTAACATTCCAAAGATTCCTTTACCTTTAAAGCTCATCAGCGTATATTGTTTTTTTTTTCTCTAAATGGCACAAACAGCATAATTTCTCTGTACATTATTAGTAAGTAATAGAATGTTTGAGAAGCAATGGACCATGCTGTCATGTTGTTCTACAGTGGTTCTATAGTCATTGTTTGCAATGGATTGTACAATATTCACAAGAAATAAAATATTTGAAAATAGATGAAACGTCATTTGTTTCAGTTTATTGGTTTTTGGGTGTTTACGTGATTGAAAATTACAAGTTCAACTATTCTCAGAGTCAAATGGTAAAATTCTTGGAAAATTCTTGCAGACTGGTAAAATCAAAAAGAAATTGTCTAGGATGAGTAAGAAGAAAAAATGCAAATTTTAAAGATGTAAAGTTAGGTGGAGGCTTGGTATGATTTGCAGGATGAAAGAACTAATACACATCTTTTCTATGTTAAAGATATTCTGTTACTGTATTCACAACTTATGTTGAAGGAACTGGCAAAAGGACAAATGAGGTGAAAAATAAATTTTTCCACATTCATTCACATTGTAAAAAAATCCAGCATTACTGAGTGGTATTTATTAGTGTCCACATTGTCTCTTAAAGTATCTGACCTCTTCTCAATGGGTAGTTGTACTGATCAGGCCTAAAAATGACAGCAAAATATATGACAATGGCATGATGATCACATGTATATACAACGAGTTTATAAGAAAATGTTTCTCCTTTTGCAAGTAGTTACATATTCACACACCCCACAGACAAACACTGTTATGAGCAACACTGAATCAGAAACACCTTCAGGAATGACAATACCTATTGACACAAATGACATAATTTGATTCATTCATTTCTTTATTTTCCACATCCCACAAATATCTGAGATACTGTATATTATTACGTTCAATCATCAACTGCAAGTCAAGAATAGACCTTTTTTTGTCAGTGTTCTGTGTGAATTAGCAACTACAGTTTCAAAAAGTATTGTTCTTTGTTGTTTCCGGTTCACATGACCAACCAAAGGGCCTTTGAAGCACTGATACAAAAAGAGTCACATTAACCTTCACACTATACACACTTGTGCAGTGTCCTCTAACACCTCAGTGGGATTCCTCCACCTTCTTCATGTCCCTAGCACCTGTCGTCCTCCTCTGTATCACTGAGTGGGTCGCAGCCCGTAACAGAGGTTGTCTGTGCCAGACGCTTCCTAAAATGTCCGTTGGGGACCTGCCAGCCAGTCCGATAGCGAGGGTGGGCAGAGCTGACGGTGTTTGAGCGTCCCAGGCTGCATGCCACTGCAGCTTCAAAGGTCAACGTCTCCATTGGACCAGAGGGGTCTGGGCTGTGGTCATCCTCCTGTAAGGCTAGGAACGGCTCGGAGGGATAGCGTCGAGGTGGGGAGGAGTGGCGACCAGCCTCGCTCAGTCTCTCCCCTGTTAGCCCCTGTTGGGTCTCCCACATGGACTTGCCTCGTCTCAGGGTCTCTGGGCTGCCATGTTCATCCTCATCCTCGCCAACAGAGGGGTGTGTGCGGCACACAAGTGGGGAATAGGAGATGTGAGGGCGAGAGCGTGTTGGGGTCTGAGATAAAGGTCGTCGGCCACTGGGGGTGCTGGACTCTGAAGTGGAGGGCACTGGACTGTCTGAGCTGTTACCCTGGAGACAAGAATAACAACTAATGTAGTAAAAAGAAAACTACCTGGTTAAATTTTCTTTTCCAGTGCGGTATAGGGTTATTGAATTGATTTGAATTAATACAAGGTTTTTTAACTGGAGGCCTTATTCTTCACTAATATGTCAAGGGAAGATATTAACTTTTGCCAGGCAACAGGTTTGGCCTATTTTATGGGACTTAGAGGCATTTTGTCACCATTCAGTGATAATTACATCATCACATCTTTCCCACAATTACAAACCAATGCCAGTCTGATAGAAAAAGATGCTGTAATTTTTCCTACTCTCTTTCCCCAACCAGTTAATCCTCCACTTCTTTGATTGTTGAGTTATGACATTGTTCATCATTTTCTGTTTTGTTGATGAAGTGGTTTGTGTAAGGCTGGCATTTTCTCCTATGCTGCCTGCACAGCACTGACATTGTCTATGATTTCAGACTTCATAGTCAGTTATTTTATGATCACAAAATGCTCGGTCATTCTTGCCCCCTCATCACAGCTCTAATCAATCATTTTCGCTGGCCCAAGAGGAACAATAACTTTCTCAAGGTATTAATGTGAACAGTGTGACATAGAAAAAATACTACTCATTTTCTGCCCCATCATTTTTAATTTCACAGATATTTCATGAACTTTAAACTTATTTTTGTCCAAAGCCAGTTGTTAATTTCACACCTTGTTTTGTTGCTCTCCAGCTCCCTAAATAATTAGCCACACCTGCAGTACCTGTTTGTCTTGGGGGTTTGCTCTCTCTACGCTGGAGGATCGCGAGGGCTGCAAGCTTCTTTCTTCAGAGTTACAACGAGATGTGTCTGGAGAAAGGAGGTGACAGCGTTCCTTGGATCGGCCACGCTCCCTGTCTCCCTTTTGCCAGTGCTCTGACCGAGAAACTAGAGGACAGACAGCCAAGAGACAGCAATAGGATGGATAAATGTGCATAGATTACTTTTAAAAACACATGTAGTTCATAAAAATCTTTAAGCTGAAATTGTAAAGTTTATGTCACCTTCAGACTATGATAACATTTCTCCATGCATTTTCTTATTAGTTGTAATACTTTGGCTGGGTTTCACCTGTCCAGTTAACAATGTCAGTGCTGTCTAAATCCATCACTTCACTGAATATTGCACTTGCATTTATGTTATATGGTCAGTTGATGACAGTTTCACTACATATGAAATCTCCATTGTACGAAGTAATTTTGTCTGAGTCCTGTGCTATTTTATTAGAACAATATGAAAAAAATCCCAGTTATTTCCACATATTTTCAACAGAAATTAATTTGTTTCAGAATTTTTCTTAAATCCAGTGTAATTTATGATTCAGTAATAAACAAGTAATTTGATAAGAAATACTGATATTGCTCAAAAAAAAAAAAAATTACCAATGTTAGGATCAGTGTAGCTTCTTTTCAAATGGCGGATTGACTGTTCTTTTTTTTTTTTATAATTCTCATGTCTATTTTTTTTTTGTATGTCTTATATAAAACATCTTGAATTGCCTTTGTGCCTAAAAGATGCTTTATAAATAATCTTGTTATGCGATACTGGAATGAAAACCTGATGTGATAAGTACAGGTGAAAGTGACTAACCTGCAGCCTTGTAGCTTTTGTGACGAGGTCGATACACTCGCTCAGGGCTTTTTTCCTCCTGCCACAGACCATTTACGTGCTGATCTGCCACGGTGGATGCAGACCGCTTCATGGAACCACTTGCAACTTCTGTCTGCTTACATGAAAGCACACACACACACACACACACACACACACACACACACAAAGAGAGAGAGAGAGAGAGAGAGAGAGAGNCACACACACACACACACACACACACACACACACAAAGAGAGAGAGAGAGAGAGAGAGAGAGAGAGAAAAGCCCATGGTCCATGCAAAGAGAGAATAAGAAGGTTATTGTAATTACGTGCAAAGATATTAAACAGGCCGTGGAAAGAAGAGATTTTTTGTGTAAATCCTCCCATGCACTTTTATGAGAGTAAAATACATCCTAATAGACTTGTGAGGTTTCGGTCCTCCTGTCTTCTATTCTGGAGATTGAAACTGACGGGCAAAATCAAGGTAAGAAGATAAGAGAACATTATTCATTCAGCGTGACAAGTCACAGATCCTTGATCTGACACCAAAAGACGAACTAACCAAAACTCAGTGGATTTGAATGTCAAGCTTAATGTTTCATCTTGGCCATCACAGACACATAAATATGAACAAAACACTTTGGCATCAGAGCCTATGCAGCCACTGAAGTCCTCAAGATACAACACAGAGGCTGTGTCATGGATGATGTGTGTTCAGAGGGCTGTACCTGCGACTCTACAGCAAGACACGGCATGGAAGAGGCCTGCACACACGGGCCCCTCCCTAGTGGAAGCTCCAGTTGGGCTTCAATCACCCTACTGCACTCGCCCACCTAAGTGAGTACAGAGACAGAGAGGAGGGCAAGGAAAGACAGAGCAGGTTTCAGGCTTGTCCACATCACGACCACCTCTTTAAGGAGGTCCGGTTCGCGTATGTGGAGGGCAGAAAAGCCATGTCATCACTGGGGGGGGGGGGNGATCATCTATCATAGCCATCACCATTGCCATCACCATTGCCATCCATTCAGAAGCCATTCCAGCCAAAAACAAACAGATTAACAACCATCAAACAACAGGGATACTGACTTCTAGAAGAAATAGAAACAGTATGAGATACATTAGAAGAGACCAAAGACTGAAGGAAGAGGAAGAGCAGGAATACACGACAGCATAAACAAAACATCTTACAGGCGAAAATGGAATCAGATCTTCAGGCTGGAAGTACATGAAGTCATGCAGGTTCAGTTTCTGATACACTAACACCTACACAAGCAGAGCCAGACAAAAATCTGTCTGGGGCCAAACACATTCCTCTGCAAGAACTGCAACTGAAACTGCAAAAGAAGACAAAAGAAGCCAAACACTAATATGTGGGTATTTCAGGTAACCTTGCCTCATTCCTCCTGCAAACACTACAGACCAGTGAAACCAGACAGCAGCGACACAGCAAAACACTAAGTTGACAGTCTGCCTTTGCTGTTCCAACCTCCGCAAGACTAAAACGAACCAAAGACAGGAGCACAGAGAGCTTGCAATGCCGTGCTCTGCAAGACACGAAGAAACTGCAACTCAAATGCTATTATTAAAAGATATGTATGCATTTTTGTGGTGCTAACTCTTAAATGTTCTGCTTTGTATGTTTTTTTGATTAAACTCCATGCTGTATATGTGTTGTTAATGGCTGCATAATTTTTGTTGGACCTCTTTCTTACCAGAGTCTGGTGTTCACTGGCATCAATGTCTGAAGCCACAGGCTGTAGAAATAGTTCCTGGGGTGAGATGGGACTCAAAGCCACAAAGCCTCCCCTGGTTCTGTATGGGGACAGACAAACCAGTAAAAACGCACATCAATGAACAGAAATGGAGAGGTACATACAAGTGCTTTGAGTATTTCCAATTCAGACTCACAGGGCTGAACCAGCACTGTGAGCCATCAATGGCAGCGTCTGGGTGTTGGACAGAATATCTTCAGGCAGGGCAGAGGCGTCCAGACGTTTGAACATCAAGTTGCTCTTCTGAATGAGAGACAAAACACAATACATTAAATACAACTTAGAGATATATTGTTCTTATTTATACTAGATTTTGAAGTTGTTTGTGTCATAAGTATAACTTTGGAAGGTGACCTGAGCTTCCAGTTGTTGCCTTAGCTTCTTAGCTTTGTTCTGTTTGAAGTAGTCCATTATCATCATTGAAGCGTAGATCTTTCCAACTGTCATGTCAGTATCTGGATGGGCAGACACTCTACATTAACCACCACTGCTCATTTCTGAGTTTTTATATTGACTAATACCTCCAGAGCTAGAGCCAGACCTTTGTTGATAGGTACCAGTAGGTCCAAGTTCTTCTGGGGCAGATAAGGCCAAATGATACTGATCTCCTTTTGCAATTCAGTATCCAGGGCAACACGATCCTCACCACCTGTAATAAGCATTCAAATTTAGCTATACTTCTCATATGAATACATGAGCATAAACAGATGGTGCAGTTTCTTGTATCAACATGATTGGGAAATATGTACAGATCATAGCTGGCTTCACATTCAACTCCAAAGATATTGACTTTTTTTTTTTTTTTTTTTNTTTTTTTTTTTTTTTTTTTACTGTACCAACAATTTGACCTCATTTGGTTTTTTCAAAGGATGTTTGTCACTGTGGCAGGCATGTGCTCAATATGACAAGAATATCTCAGTAGCCCATCTTAAAGAAGATGGGTTATTGCATAATAGTTAATACTCCTAGCTGTACGGCCCAAAATTACAATAGCAAGCACAAAAAGTAGGAATAAGCCAGAAGCCTGAACAAGACCTTTGCAATATGGAAACACAAAACTTAATTTAACTTTAACAAAACTAGCAAACATAACTTGAAACATCAGTTGAATAAAAGTATATTTTGCAGCGTTTAGTGTGTGAACATCTTCTCTTCCATTACAGCTATACTGATGCCATAAGACATGCGCTTATGACATACTCATGAGTAAACCCTGACCTCGAGCTATTTTGATATCCAAAGCTGTGCGTATGAGTGACATCAGAGTGGATGTGAAGTGGACAGTCATGTCTTCGTCCACAGGCATGTTCATCAGCACCAGCCTCTGTGAAAAGAGAGAAAAGAAGACACAGTTCCATGTTTTTTTTTCCTTACATCACATCCTTTCATAATGAGAAAGAGATGATAGTCTCTCGGTACCTTATAGGCGATCTTAGCAGGACATTTTTTGCCCAGGCCCAGGGGTGGTGACATGTGCGTTAACATTTCATACATGGCTGTGTAGTGAATACGACCACTTCATAGGCAAACATGGATGAAAAGATGGTGAAATAGAAGAAAGAGGTGGAGAAGTCGATTAAAAATTGCACAATAAGTCATGTTGCATCAAATCCACCACAGACGACGAGACAGTGAGATCCAGTTTTCCTTTTCTTCCAAAAGTTATTTACATTAACACAAATTCTCCAATGAATACTGGTTTCATCCTCCTTGGTCTTGATCAACAAAAGTCAGCATGTCAACTAATGGCACTGAATCTTAATATTTCACACATATAGACTGCCCTCTGCTGGATACCGACCACATATGAGCAAAAACAGTAACGATCAGCCCTGCTGAAATTAAAAACGGTAAAAACATGTGAATAAGTAGCATGAATAAGAAGATGACTCACCATGCCAAGCGGTCATACTCTCCCCAGATACGGACAAACTCGTCCAGGTGATGGGGACCCAGGATAGAGGAGTCTCGTGTCAGATACTCAAAGTTATCCATAATGACAGCAACAAACAGATTTAACATCTAAAGGGACATAAGTGATCATGTAAGAAAAAAGGCAATCTGACCAAGATATGAGCTATCATAGGAACAATTTTCTGGTAAAGCCCTCACCAGAAATGAGCTGAAGAAAATAAAAGAGACAAAGTAGCAGTAAGCAAAGTCTGTCCCACAGCCTCCCTCGTGGTCTGGAGACATCGTGAGGGGGGCAAGGGAGGAGTCCGGCTCACACTCCCGACCCGACAGACAGGAAAGCATGATCTCCTGCCAGGACTCCCCTGTTGCACTCCTGATGGTTCAAGCATGAACAAACACCACTTCTACATCAAACTACAATGAAACTCGCCAGCAAAAAGCATCTCCTACAAGTATGACTTACTTTAAATATGTCTACATAATAACATTTTGACCAGACTAGACTATTGTTTAGTCTTGTCTGTTGTATTTTATTGTCTTTATACTTGATATATGTTTGTTTTCTCTATATGAACAATCAGGTGTGTCTAGCCAATCAAGATCTGCCAGCTGATCAGGTGTGGGAACAGCAGGGAAAGATGGAAAATATGCACCGCTGTGGTACTTGAAAAATAACTGAGAATGTGCTGTATAATAAATATTGTTTTCTTGCCTTTTATTAGCATGTATGCATATATTTTTAACTTTTAACACCAACCTGACCAGGGATTGCAAATGAAAATGAGCAATTTTGACTAAATCTAGTACAGTTACACCACACATATCTCAATTTATGTGTAATGTCCCTGTTAAAAATACATAAAATATATTTTCAATATGTTCAGAAGACATTTTTGGTATGCCCACCTGAAGAGCAGCATCAATGCACTGAAAAATGTCTTGAAGTTGTTGTGCTGATTGATGTGACTCTCATCATTCAGCTTGATGTTTCCAAACACCTGCAGAAAATGAGTTGCTCCAGTAAAGCTTGAATTTACTTATGTAAATGGCTGTAACATCATTTATTATCATTATTATGCATAAAAATACCTGCATTCCGATTATGGCGTATATGAAGAAAAGCATAGCAATGAGAAGACAGACATAAGGAAGAGCCTGTTGAGGGAAAAAATATCACTCATCATAAAGTAAAGAGTTTGTCTAATTGTCTGAAAAATTTTGATTAAAGACACAAAAAGCATAATTTTAATGTGAGGAATTATGGGAAGAAAAAATAAACAGGTGGTAAAATGTCTGACCTTAAAGGACTGCACAAAGGTCCAAAGCAGAATACGAATGGTGTATCCTTGTCTCAGCAGCTTGATCAACCTGGCTGTCCGGAAAAGCTTCAGGAAACTCATGTTGATGGTGTTCACCGACTGAAGAGAGAGGGTGACGTGAGAGAGCGAGGGAGAGAGAGAGATAGAGAGAGAGAGAGAGAGGAGGGAGGCAGACAGGAGGGAGAGACTTGATGTAAACCACAGATGGCGAAATTCATCACAACATGACTTAAGTTGTGTCTGAAAGCAGGGATCGTAACACAACTTGGAAAGAAAGAATGCTGCATATACAGTAAATGTGGTTATTTGAGGGTTTTATGGGGTCGCAGGCTTGTGAAAATGAACAGAGTCTTGGCAGGATCTTACCTGTAAATCCACAATTATCTCACTGATGCTGCCAAGTACCGTGATGAAATCAAAAATATTCCAAGTATCTCGAAAGTAGTTCTGCAGGAAAGCAAATGAAAGAAATCATTATTCTATCCATGGATATTTGCCTCTTATAGATGTGATGGGAATCCCTCCTACGCCTTTAATTTGTGTCATTTCAACTGTTTCTGATGTAAATACTTACCACTAAACCAAACGCCATGATCTTCAGTATGCACTCCATGGAGAAGAGAACAGTGAACGCTGTATTAAGATGCTTTAGGACTGTATCATACGCTGTTGGGGCTGAGTAGTACTAAAGGAAAGAAAATGAAGGATAGCAAAATCAAAATGTAATCACTGAATTGCTAACTTTGCAAAAAAGTTGGATGGGTTTTCATTTTTCAGCCTATTCTCAAAAAAAATTATATTATGCATTACTGCTGATAATTTTCCAAAACATACGATAATATAGACTGTCTGAGTGTCTTTCACTCAGCCACTGGTTTCATCTCATTTCACTACAGTATGAAAATGTGTTGTTTTTTTTTTGTGTTGTTCAAGTTAAATTACTGTTATCTTGTACAGCAGTTTTCAGCAGGGACTATTTTTTAAAATGCTTCCTTGTTCAGGTGCTAGTTGGAAGTAACAAAATCTGATATTGTGAGTTAGAAGTTCGTAATGACAGAAAACATTACATTTCCAATCTCCACTTCAGAAAGTCAAACCTTGAGGAAAAACAATGAACAAACATAAACAAGGATAACGTGACTTACAAGGATTTACAGTTTACTGAATTTTACACAATTCTAAATTTTTAAGCAAATCAAAAAAAAACAAAACAATGGGACTAAAAACTCAATTTAATAAGCAAAAACATGAACAAAACACCAGTAAACAAGTAAACATGTACACATACACATACACACAGTAAATTTGGTAGTTTCTTGTATTAAAGTTTGCAGTTTGGCAGTGGAATGTAAAATCTCAGTGGTATGCGGTCTCTGTGGGTGTTTTCATGAATGCAACAAGTAGGAGGAAAAGGGAAAAAAAAAAATCAAGTGGGAGGATTTCTGAACGCAGTCAGTACTCTCAAATATATTTCCACATGCCAACAATGTCACAAGAAAATAACTAAATTAACAAAATGAAGCAAAACAAAATACAGCAAATGTCACTGTGAATTGTGTTTGCACTGCAAACCGTTTTCACCCACCTACACCGCCTTTTACCCAGTTTATAACACTTAGAATAACTGGTACCAATCACTCTTTATGCAGCCTGATAAAGTTTAAAGCTGCTATGGAATCAGTCTTAACATTTTGGGTTTAATATGGAACATGTTCTGGTATAACATATGCATGACTTATAGTTAATATGCAAAAACACAGATATGGACCTCTAAAGTGTATTAAATGAACACAAGCTATACAGAGTGATTTACCTTCATCATAAGAACCACAGTGTTGAGAGCGATCATGACCAACACAGTGTACTCAAAAGAGGGTGATGCCACAAAGTGCCACAGTTTGTACTGGAAGGTTTGTCTGTTTTGAGGCATATAGCGGGTCATTGGTTTGGCGCTGATGGTAAAATCGATGCAAGCCCTCTGATGGAGAGAGATTTAAGAGAACAGACGTGTAGAGCTTAAGATTGTCCCTGGAGAGGAGTGTCATTCCAATGGAACAATACAAGTCAAACACATAAGAATCTGTCAGGCTAATGGATGAAATTTTGCATTGAAATCAAATAAATGTGCATGCATCTCTGTATATTTTTATGCAAATGCTTCAGTGCTCCACACCTCATTCTTCTCCAGACTGCACTCGTGAATCATCTTGTCTCCCTGTTCCTGAAAGGTGATGATGATAAGAGCCACAAAGATGTTGACAAAGAAGAATGGGAAGACCACAAAGTAGACCACATAGAAAACGGACATCTCCATGCGGTTCCCTCGGCTAGGACCCATGTTCTCCTCGGTAACATCGGTGGAGTGCTGGAGAACCCTGGCAGGAGAAGAGTTGAGAGAAAGTCGAGTAATTTTAGATCGCCTTCCTTCCTTCATGCTTGTTATGGTTAAACCAGTTTTAACCGCTTTTTAACCAGCACAAGCACACGTACTGAGGCCATCCCTCCCCAGTTGAGACGGTGAAAAGTGTGAGGAGAGCCCAGCAGACGTTGTCGTAGTGGAACTCGTGTCTCTTCCACTCTCTCCTCTTCACCTCCTTTTTGTCTCTGCTGTAGTCAATGTAGTAGCCTCTGCAGGGAACAAAATATCCCAGAGGTAATTGTTTCACTTATTTCCCAGTTTAAACCAGCAGTTTTGATGAGATGAAAGACAAAGTTTTACTATTACATAATGAGTCTGTAAACCTATTAATTTGATATATGGAAGTATACAGTGACATGAAAAAGTTAGTGAACCCTTTGGAATTTCCTGACTCCTGCAATAGTTACTCATAAAATTTGGTCTGAACTTCATTTAAGTCATGATAATAACACATATTCTGGTTAAAGACACATCAACAATTGTACCTTTCAATATTTTTCTTTGACCATTTATAGTCCAAGCTGGTAAAAGTATGTAGACCTTGTATTAATAACTGGTAGCCATCCTTTAGCAGCAATACCCTCTATGGAATGTTTTCTGCAGCTGCTGATCAGACTTACACAACAAGAAATTTCAGATCATTCCTTTCATCAAAACTTCAGAAAGTCTGGACTTTGACTTGGCCATTCAAATTTCCTTCTTTTTCACTCATTCTTGATTAACTTATGTGTTTTGAGTCAGGGTTTTGTTGTATCATCCAATTTCTATGAAGCTTCAGATGATGTACCCTGACATTCTCCTGTACAATTTCTTCATACAATTTGGAATACAATGTTCCTCTAATGATTGTAAACTGTCTTTGTTGTCTCTCTGTCCATAGAAGATTGTCACAGAAGTGTTTTAGAACATTTTGGGGGGATAGCAGTGGTTTTCTTGTTGGGGTTCTTTTTCATATTGTGCTCTTTGTGGGATCTTTATGAACTCTCTCCATTTGTAGACAATTTGATGATGAACACCCAGGTCTTTAGATATGCTTTTGTAGCTTTTTTCCAACTTAACCGCTACAATTCTTCTTGTAAGGTCTTCTTCTAAGTTATTTTGATTGGGTAATTGTTCACATGAGTAGATAAGAGACCTCAATGATCTGCACTTCAAATCTCATCTTACTGATTGAAACATGTGACTCCAACTAGCTTTTGGCAAGGTCATTACCTCAGAGATTCACTTACTTTTAAAACTTGGACTGTGAACTTTTAATTGGTGTTTTCAGTTTTGTAATGTGCTATTATTTCTTTGTTACTTTAAACAGATTGTGTTTGTCTACACGTGTGATGAATGATTGTCGAAATTGAAGGCATTTCCAAATAATTCACTTCCTTTTTCTTGCCACTATATATATATTTTCCCCCAATAAGGTACTGAGAAAGTGGTTTATGTAGAATGACAGCCACTTACTGGCATTCTTTCTCTGTATTCATGGAGCTGTCAGTGCAATAGAAGAACTTCCCCTTAAAGAGCTGCACTGCGATAACAGCAAATATGAACATGAAGAGCTGGTATACAATGAGGATGTTCAAGACGTTCTTCAGAGATGTGACCACACAGTCAAAAACAGCCTACGGAGAACACAAGAAGGACAGTAAGAATTATCTGTCAGAGGTTTGTGGAATAACACCAAAAACCTACAGAAAGATGAAAACACGCTACCTTGAGCTTAGGAAGTCTCTTGATAGTTTTAAGAGGTCGCAGAACTCTCAAAACCCTGAGGGATTTTATTGTCTTGATGTCTCGGCCTTTGTTGTTCCTGTCAACATTGATATAGCATTTAGGAACATATATGTATGCTCACAAATATACACAAGGACAGATGGTATAGATACATTTACAACAGAAAAAACTATAAAAGCAAAATTTCCATATTACGGCACATCAAAAATGTATATTTCACAGAAAATGAAAAAAAAATTCTCTGTGAGTGATCTGAGTTATGTAGAAGAAGAATAAATGGAAACAAAAGCACACTGAAAACAAAAATTAAAAATAATACACGAGAATAAATGGAATACATAAGAAACTTATTGGAGAAGTGCAAACAAATTTTTACCCCATCACATTCCTGGTAGCCCCAACAGTGATAAAATCCACAGGAACAACAGAGAAATTGAGGCATAAAGAGAGATACACTGTGAGCAAAGCTCAGAGCATCACAACAGCAACAATAACAACAACAGCAATATCAGAGCAATAAAGACAGAATCTTCTACAGTACAACAAAAGACACAAAAGGCTCATTAAGTCATTGTTACACTCATATGTTGGGAAAGACAAGACAAAGAGCTAAAGTCCACCAATGCTTAGCACAGATTAGTAATCCCCAAAATACAGATACGATAGAGATAAAAATAAAAATTCATCTTTTCCACTTGTAGGACCATGATGCACACCTCCGTATTTGCAGTCTGAGTTCTGTCAATGATTGAGTCTAAAGTGTCTTAAAACTTGCTGAACGTTCAGAAAATATTTGCTGCAGTGTCAGTCATTAGTACGATGGCCCTGAAGTGCCAAACGCAACACACATTAAGAAAGTGCAACAACAGTAAGAAAACACAACAACAGTAAGAAAACGCAACAACAGTAAGAAAAACACAACAACAATAAGAAAATGCAACAACATTAAGAAAATGTAACAACATTAAGAAGGCGCAACAACATTAAGAAAATGCAACAACAGTAAGAAAAACACAGCAACAATAAGAAAATGCAACATTAAGAAAGCGCAACAATAGTAAGAAAAACGCAACAAGAAAACGCAACATTAAGAAAGCGCAACAACATTAACAAAATGTAACAACATTAAGAAAATGCAACAATAGTAAGAAAAACACAACAATAAGAAAACGCAACATTAAGAAAATGCAACAATAGTAAGAAAAACGCAACAAGAAAACGCAACAACAGTAAGAAAACGCAACAACAGTAAGAAAACACAACAACAGTAAGAAAATGTAACAATAGTAAGAAAAACACAACAACAATAAGAAAACGCAACAACATTAAGAAAATGCAACAATAGTAAGAAAAACGCAACAACAACAAGAAAATGCAACAACGTTAAGAAAGCGCAACAACAGTAAGAAAAACACAACAATAAGAAAACGCAACAACATTAAGAAAACGCAACAATAGTGAGAAAAACACAACAACAAGAAAACGCAACAACATTAAGAAAATGCCACAACAGTAAGAAAACGCAACAACAGTAAGAAAATGCAACAACATTAAGAAAGCGCAACAACATTAAGAAAATGTAACAATAGTAAGAAAAACACAATAAGAAAACGCATCAACATTAAGAAAATGCAACAATAGTAAGAAAAACGCAACAAGAAAATGCAACAACAAGTAAGAAAAACACAACAACAATAAGAAAACGCAACAACATTAAGAAAACGCAACAACAACAAGAAAACGCAACAACATTAAGAAAATGCCACAACAGTAAGAAAATGCAAAAACATTAAGAAAACACAACAACATTAAGAAAACGCAACAACATTAAGAAAATGTAACAATAGTAAGAAAAACACAATAAGAAAACGCATCAACATTAAGAAAATGCAACAATAGTAAGAAAAACGCAACAAGAAAATGCAACAACAAGTAAGAAAAACACAACAACAATAAGAAAACGCAACAACATTAAGAAAACGCAACAACAACAAGAAAACGCAACAACATTAAGAAAATGCCACAACAGTAAGAAAATGCAAAAACATTAAGAAAACACAACAACATTAAGAAAACGCAACAACATTAAGAAAATGCAACAATACTAATAAAGCGCAACAACAGTAAGAAAACGCAACAACATTGAGAAAAGGCAACAACATTAAAAAAGCACAAAAACGTAAGGAAAACACAACACATTTAGAAAACACAAAAACATTACGAAAAAGCTGATGTGTTTTGCTAATGTGTTGTGTTTTGCTAATGTGTGGGGTTTTTTTGTGTTTTCTTAGTGTTGTTGTGTTTGGCACTTCAGGGTCACCAGCAGTCATCAGCAGGCAGCACTTTAATGTGACTCACGTTAGAGCAAAGGCAATCAGAGCTCCCACCACCACGATGAAGTCCAGGATGTTCCACATGTCTCGGAAATAGCCGCCATCATGCAGAATGAGACCTTGGTCTATCATCTGGAGGACAAATACCGACATACACACAAAGTACATACATTAAATGCACAACAGGGTAAAAAGCCCCTGCATATACAGTGAATAAAAATGTTCAAAAGCTTTAATTGGCGCAAAAATGTAGAAATAACATATTCCAGTGCCCCACCTTAATGATCATTTCAAAGGTGAACACTCCAGTGAAGACATAATCAAAATAACGGAGGACCTGGGTAGTTCAAAACACACAAACAACTTTAAAAAAAAAAAAGGTGCATTCACTCTTTTAGTATCACAAACTTATGCCAGCTGCTACATAGTAAAACAGTTGTATGACTTTCATCGAAACTCAGGAAATGAACCTGTTACCCTCTGATTAGTACGCTTCTAAAACATTAAGGATACCACTGCCTGTAAGTAAAAATGAGCTTTGTAGAATGCTTGTAACAAAGCCTAACATGCATCCACCTGATGAAAACCGTCACTGAAAAAGCTCACAGAGATTAAAAATTTTCTGCAGCATGTACAATGTTTGGAGGTGTAATGTCTCCTGTGTGCACAATTTGGGGTTGGGGAGAGTACAGTAACCAAAGTCCATTTTTTTAGATTAGAATAATTCATTTCAAATGGAGAGTTAAAGGTTGTGATAATGTTAGCTGATAACTTCCAAAGGATGGGAAAGATGGACGACAGTTTATTAATGTGAAGTCAAACTGGTTGAGCCAATACATTCTAATTCCAAAGATCACAAGCAAAATTACAGAGTCTTCAGCAGAGACGAACTCTGAGCTCACCTTGTTTCTATCTGAATTGGTACACACGGGGTCCTCCATTGCCAGAGCAATGCTGCTCGCCACGATCACAAGAAGGATGGTCATCTCAAAGTAGCGCAAAGTAACCACATAGTGGCAGATCTTTCTGATACTGTGGATAAAGGGGAAAATGTTGTGCTGTGATTGGCAAAGCAACTGCAATGGATCTGATAATCAGTGATTTAGTAAAGTGTTTTAAGCATCTTACGGGTTGGAGGCCTTGAAGATAAACATGCTGTCTGGAGCTACAGGTTTAGGAGGAACTGGAGGTTCTGGAGGTTCCTCCTCCTCTGATTCCTCCTTTTCCTCTTTCTGCTCACACTGGTAACCCTCCAACTCTTTGTTGTTCACTAAAACACAGACAGGAGAAGAAAATAAGCTTTTACTTGGATCTAAATGATAAAGAGGAAAGACTGCAAGTTTGGATCTTTATCCGGTGTCAGAAACACCACATATTCAGTGACAGAGAGATCTGGATGCCAAATCACACTACAGAATGCAGTAAATACACTAAGAAGTGGTCTACCTGTCATGGGTGTGAGCTCCAGGAGTGGCTGTGCAGACATTTCGATGGCTACGCTTCCTTCCATGCTGGATTTGTCACAGTTCAGAGAGCCTGGGTGATTTTCAGAGTCAATGGTGCTCACAGTGTACTCTGTGGCCTCTAAGGCAGGCTCCACAGGAATATTCTGGCACAGGGGCTCATACTGGTCTGTGTGACTGCTCCCACTCTGCTCTGACCAGGTACAGTCTAACAGAGGTCCTGGGAGCTGCTCATACTGTGGAGGCTTGGGAATGTCAGCACCAACTCTGAATTGGGTGGAAAAAATCCTTCAATTGATATCAGTGGCACAGGTTTTATCACCAAACATTAGTTCTTGCATTACAATACAGGTTTTACAACTATTGAATTTTACTCGTCACCGGGGTTTGCAAAGAAGTAATTATGTCTCAGTTTTGGGGGGGGAAAAAAAAAAAAAAAACAATTTTAAAGAGTAAATATCTAATTAAATTTTAGTTTGGTTTTTGATTTTTTTTTTTAAAGCTTATAAGCCTTTTTTCCATTTTAAAATAATTTTTGACTTTGAAGACTTTCTTGACCAATTAAGAAAAAGTATCAAGAAAGTGAACACAAAACTGTGAAAATACTGCAATATTTGCTTAAGAAAGGTATTTGTGTAAATACTGTGTTTATGAACATCAGTGTTAGTAGTGATTTTGGCTAAAATCATATAGTCCAAAACTTGGAACTGTATGATTAGCAGTGTTGATTAGCAGTTTTAGTAGTTGACCAGTTGGTGAAACCATAGAGTGTGTTACATCTCTTCATCAAGGAACACTGTGAAAAGTCTTACCGTCTACAATCTTCTCCAACATCTGCATATGGGTTAGCAATACATGTGCCACAATCATCCTGGACTGACCCTCCATCTGTCTCTGCTTTTTCTTTCTCCTCCCTTTCTTCTTTTTCCTCCCTTTCATCCAGTATCTTCCTCTCCTGGCTGAGAGATCGTCTGGCTCGTACCACCTCATGTGGTGTCTGGGTGCAGTCTAGACTCTTGGCCTCAATACGGGCGTCACGGTGACGGTNCCACCTCATGTGGTGTCTGGGTGCAGTCTAGACTCTTGGCCTCAATACGGGCGTCACGGTGACGGTGACGCCTGTGTCGAGCTCCATCTTCTGGTCCTAATGAGGGCCTGAACTTACGGGCCATCCTGTGCCTGCTTCCACTGGTAGGCCGGTGGTTAGTGCTTCCTGTTTTCTCCTCAGTCAGATTTACCAGGGATAAGGGTTCAGCATCTGGAGGTTCAGGTATGGGGATGGATATGGACATTGGGGGCTCCGGCAGGGCTCTGCCCACTGACATGGGTGACTCAGGCAGGCAAGCTGAGCTGGCCCCCGTGGACAAGGTGGAGACTTGATGGGTAACAGAGGGAGTTTCAACAGTGTCTTCTGTGGGATCACTGAACAGCTCCTCACGGCTTGCCATCTGACGACGTTTGCGTAGCTGGTTGGCTCTCTGTTCCCACACAGACATGTTAACTTTTCTCCTTCTCTCACGGCGGTTGGCGAAAGCTTTGTGGCCACTGAGGGGCTGTTCATCTTCAGCTCCTCCTGCACCCTCTGGCTCATCTGGGAAGTTTGGTCGGCCTCGGTGGATGGCCCGTTTTCTGTACAGATAGGGTCTTCTCCTCCCACTAAGGAGCACAATATACCAGGAATCACTTTAGGGCAACAATCGGCCTGATTTTTAGCAACTGTGGCAAGAAAAATGAAAACTACTGTCCATAAAGCATATCAGTTATAAAAAAAAATAATAACAATAAATGAAAATTGCGAGAAAATGCAATTTTCTGTGAATTCAAACAATTAGTTGATAATTAAGATGAATAAGTTCCCATGGCAAAATATGCAAAATGCAAATGTTAAATTATTTCAGGCTTAATAATGCAGACATCCAAAAAGTCAAGAAATGAAAATACCTGAGAATTAACAAAAGACAAAAAGAAAACCCACAAGAACAAAAAGGGGAAGTGCAGGATTGAAGTACAGACATACTGTTACATCTAGAAAATAATCTCTATAATTGATTAGGGAAACTCAAGGGAGAAATTCTGTGTGACAGAGATACATACAATTTTACTTACTGGTATTCAGATTCTTTTGGTGTCCATGTAATCAATGAGTGGTTATTTGAAAACAAGACATTAGTGTTTTCCAACATACACAGAACATTTTGTTGCAACACAGCCCAAAATATGGCAAAGGATTGACATCTTTATGTTAAATATTGTAGAGCTTATTAATTTTTACCCACTAATATTTAAATGTTCTCAAATGAAACATCTAAAATTGATTTCAGTGAGAATTGAATGTCTTACAGCATTTTGGTCAGGTAACAGGTATAAAACAAGACCATGTGGAAACCTGCAAAACACTGTCATACACATCAAAAATGCCATATTGATAACTGTGACACAAACTGTACAGGACTAACATTCAAATATGTAACAGACAAATGATACATTCATGTTACAACCAGATAGCTGAAGTAACAGAGTTAAAACAGGGACCTGTTTTCGTGCTAAATTATTTGCTTTTTCTCCATTTTCATAGAGTTAAAGGTCTAAATAGAGCTGACATGATTTTAAGGAATGTTGAGGACTCACTTCACTTATCATCATCTTGCAATGCAGTTGCGGGTAGGGACTGTTTCTTGTTGCATTCAGGTGCCTGAGGAAACTCCCTCCCTTTTGGAAACTTTTAGAATCAGTGGCCAAATAAGAATCATTTACTGAATCCACATTTAGCAAAGTTGATGTTAGCTTTAAGGATGTCTTGCCATTAAACAGACTTTATAGATTTTTATAGCCTAAAACAAATCTCACGTGTACACTGAGTGAAAACAGGACATTTCAGGGACTGTTTCTTTAAGCGCCCCCCCCCCAATAAGTCTGCTATATTCTGATTGGCTGGCTGCATCATGCCTGAATGTTATGTTTTTCAGTAATATTTTTTCAATATGTAACTTGTGAATGCAACACGATTTGGCATCCATCGTTAATTTTAGATGTCTGACTTTTACATTAAAAAACCATGTTAATCAGCCTAAAAATACGATGTGATTTGGAAAATGCAAAAATGGAAAATTGACAGCATTGTAAACTACACATGACTTGTAGTTACTAAGCTAAAACATGCAAAATAAATGTGGCAGATCAGACATTTGTGGAAGGTCAATAACACTGTTTTGAATTTCCCAATACGGGACAGTTACCCAAATGCAGGGTCAATTGTACCTCCGAAGGTTACTCATATTTTTCTCCCTATGCCAACTCCATGTTATCAGGGTTGCTGTCATTACAATGGAGTCTTAAATAGGGAATTCTGGCCAAAATCTGATGCAGTCCAACACGTGCCTCCTTTCAGCAGAGTGACACATTAATGTTTTCCCATTGGTCCCAACAACCCTTGAAAATATTTCCTGCTCTCCACCTCCAAATTTACTGGATCATCAGACCTGCGAGAAAGCCACCAGGTCACAGACAAGAAATTATTTTTCACAGAGAAAAGAGGCTCCCAACATATTTTACCTGAAATAATCATAGGCCGAGACAGTTACAGAAGGATTTTACCAAAAACAATCTGCAGAGTTCATGCTTTTCCACCAGGTGCATACAATACACATTCAAAATTATGGTAACAATGTCTGTCTATTACATGCCTTTCTACCTTTGCATTCACATGCAACCAAAGTTACTGAGGAGCATATTAATCATTCGCCAGACATGCCTACAGCTTACTGGCTAATCCTTATTGATTTTGAAAAATCTACTTTTCCAGTGGGAGAAGTAGAATGATGATAAAAGTGGGGATAACCTCAATTTTTTCCCACAGTGTCCATGTTTTAGAAAGTCTTTGTTTAGCAATTTGCACCTGCTGCAAAAAGAAAAAAGCTGTCATTCCAAATCAGATTGACCATTTTGTTAAGGAGAGAGCTCATTTGTGAGTGTCATGCTCTGAAGAAACATTAAGAAGTACTCATCTGCTTTGAATGTTGTGAGCATCCCATTCTAGAAAGGTAATAAGTAACTTACTCCGATATCAGGCCGTCTCTGCCTCTGGCGTATCTCTGGTTGAAGAATTCCTCCTCCTCCTCTTCATCCTGACAAAGACAAAATGAATGTACACAATCCTAACATCAGAGCCGGTTATATACATTAACTAATACATTTGTGATTTACTTTAACACATTTTGATTATTAAATGGGTAAAAACAAACCTTTGTCAGTTCCTGAGCATTGGCCAGATTATCCACAGCGATGGCCAAAAAGACATTGAGCAGCGTGTCTGTTAACAAGGCAGTTAAGAACACACGGGCACACTAGAAAGCCTTAAAGATCTTTACTTCCTTCCTGACCCCATGTCAGTTTTAGGAGAGGTTTACCTTAACCTTGAAGATTTAATTTAATTTCAATAAATCCATCTTGAACATTGCAGTCCACTTTCCATGGAATGGTAACTATAAAGAGGTACACAGTATACAGATTTAGAGAGTGGTCAAAGGATACAGTTTCCAAACAGGGTAAGCACTATGAAGTAGATAGATGACCACATGCCGTACTGCACACCACCCTGGGAGCGAATCCCATTATACATCACCTCGTTCCAGTCCTCACCAGTCAAAATCTGAAGGGTGAATGGATAAAATAGCATCATCAATTACTTTGGTTATATTTAAACTGACAGAAGATTGAACTAAAAATACACCAAAGATTCATAGATATACTCTAAAAACAGACTGGAGAGTTGATAACATGATAAGCAAGATTATTTCCCAGTACAATTTGGTTTTGCAGCTGATCTGACATGGATTCTTTCATGTTTCACTTGACTGATATCCATGTGTGTATATGTGTGCATGGATGTGTGGGATGATGGTGGAGGTAGGGGGTGGAGAGTGAATGAGCAGAGTGGTTTAATCCGCGCCTGGGGTGAGAAAATATCCCAGGGTGCAATGTGTCATGGAGAGCAGTGCAGAATAAGGGGGTCTGCAGAAGCCAAACCTGAAACACTGTCATGATGGCAGCTGGAAACGTGTCAAAGTTTGTGGGAGTGTAATCTTCAAAGATGAACCTAGAGGGAAGATAGAAAGCAAGGTCAGATATGACCAGGGAATAAAAGGAGGAGGATGAGGAGGAGGAGGATGCAGAGCTATTTTTGTCCAGATCTGTCATTTCCTTTCTTCGCCATCAAAGACTCCATTGAAGAAACTGCCCTTAAGTTTGCAGTGTGCAGCTTCTATTTCAGAACTGTGGCATGATGAGATGGTTAAAATATAAACTGTAAAGCACCATAAATCAAACAGCAGAATAGAGGTGTAGCATCTGGTGTTGGTACTAAAATCCTTTACTTAAGTAAAAATACTAACACCACAGTGGAAAAATACTTAATTACAAGTAAAGGTCCTGCTTTCAAAATTCTAAATAAATGTAATTTAGAGGACCATACCTGTAATTTTGTATGTTTGAGCCCAACAAGTAGCATACATGCTACATTACTGCCAACTGTTTTCCAAAAAATACTACTGGAGCAAGAAATATTACAATTGTTTTTCCCAACCTTCTAGGCAGCCATTAGTTTAAGTACATTTGAGTACACAATTAAGTTCATTTGAGTACACAATTAAAATCAACTTGTAGAGATTTGAAACGTGCTTGACATCAGTAATCCATGAGTGAACCACACACCGTTATTATTTTTGTCAAAATTACTTATTTTAACAGATCCAACACAGACCTACATACTAGAAAATGTATGTCTCCCCCAGCTGGGGCTACATTCCCTTTGCCAAAGGGAATGTAGTCTTCTCCTGGGACTCCCAGGAGAAGGCTGCTTTACTGAGAAATTAAAATGGCTGTGCCTTCTGCAGTGATTCATAAGTGTTAGCAGGTGAAATACAAAAATTTTAGTTCGGGTGTATCACCTGAACAGTTGAGTTTGAAAGATTAGAAGATTTGGCAAAGTAACAGGAAAACAAAAGTATGGTTTTATGTTTTGGAAAATGGTTGGCATTCACATAAGGTGTATGGGGGTAGTATTTATTAGGCTCAAACATGCAAAACTACCGGTATGGTCCTTTAAGTATTAGCAGTAAAGCATGCATTGACATTTATCTGTTATGTGTCAATACATGAATACTTAAATTCACAAACTAAAAGATACAAAGTTTTTACCCATCATCCTCCAGTTTGGACAGTTTGGAGTGAAATAAGGAAACTTTAATAATGAAAGATTAACTGCTCTCCAAAACTAGATAAATTGTTTCATTTACCCAAAAAATGAAGACATAATTGTTATTATTATTATTTTACTCTGCCAGGTTAAAAAAACTTTGTATCTCTGACTGTGTGGATTTTCACACTTTCAGATCAGTTGAAGAATTACATGCTCCTCTAAAGTCACAACTACAATATTTCAGGAGTTTATCTCATGTTGAATTTAAATCTTAATGTAGAAATTACCTAGTAACTGTAGTCACCAAATAAATGTAGGAATAAAATGTACACTATTTGCCTCTAAAATGAAATAAGGGGGATGAAGAAAGTAGCATAAGAAGGAAACATTCAGGTTAAGTACCTCAAAACTAAACTTAAGTACAGTATTTCCCATATATCTGAGATGTATCTCATTTTTGAAATTTTTGAGCTTTACTCACCTTCCTCCAAAAAGCTGCATTCCCAGTAGAGCAAACACCACAATGAAGAGGAAGAGAAGAAACAGCAGGCTGATGATGGACTTCATGGAGCTCATGAGGGACACAACCAGGTTCCTGAGAGATGCCCAGTATCTGGCAGAAAGAAGTAATGTGTTTCAGGAGATTTCTGCAAAATACACTATGTACCAGGAAATATTATGTACTGCATGAGAACACTCACTTTGTGATCTTGAAAATTCTCAGAAGTCTCAGTGCCCTCAGTACACTGATGCCAAATGACATACCAGGCCTGAAAAAACCCCAAACCACCTCAAAGATGCTGCCGACAATCACCTGCACAGGATATGAGCAACATACAAACAATGGATACTTCATAAATGGATGAAATATACAGTAAACATAATTAGAAATGCCATGAACCTTTGCTCTTTGTTGCAGTTTCCTTTTATCTCACGTATTTACCAAGTTTTGGGTTTGCAAAAAAACAATTACTTAGAGTCCATTTCCAAATTTGTAGTATAACATGGAGTCAGACTAAAAGATTAAGGACTTAACTCACCCCACAGTCAAAGCAGTTGAAAGATGAATGGAAGTACAGCCGGCAACCCAGACCATATATTTTCAAAAACATCTCAGCCAGAAAGAGCCCCAGGAAAACAAATTCTGCATAGTCTGAAGATGAGAAAACATTTTTAAGTTTTAACATATGCAGCCATTAAAAAAAAAACAAAAAAAACATTAATCAGAGGTTATTTTAAACAGAATTTCTCCCCAGGACAATCATTTTCTTAAATCTGAAGCCAGTTACTTTATATGTTTCTGAATATATATATTTTTTAAGTAGTGAAACATGCAATAATGTAAAAACAGCACAACCACTCCTGATCTTTAAAACTGTAACCCACAGAGGAAGATGGTCAGCCAGTCGGGCTGGTTGTGGTGGACAATGGCCACGCAGATGGTGTTGAGAGCCACCAGACTGAGCACCATCAAGTAGAACGTGTCTGTCTTCACCATGCGGCGGATTGAGATGCGTAACATGCGCTCTTTGCGTCGCAGGTAGGCAGCAGGGCCACGCCGGCCACTACGGAAATTTGCCCTGGATCGAGACATGCCTGAAGGAAAGAGGAGAGTCGGAGGAGAGAGAGAGAGAGACAAGGAGAAGTTCAAATGTAAAATAGGAGAACAGTCAGGAAATGGTTCAAAAGTAGCTGACAGGGTTGAAAGTAATGACTACAGGTGTGTTCATTATATCCAGTGGTTCTCAATCCTCATCTTTCAGTACTTTCAGTACCGCAACACTGCATATTTCCATCTCTGCCAGCTCTACACACACCTGATTAGCTAAATCAGGTGAGAGGCACCAACTGTTGATCAAATGAACACACTTGAGTTAGCTAACGATGAGGACTGAGAACCACTGACTTTATAATTTTTTGATCAATCAATTGTTTAGTGCATAAGATGTCAAAAACAGTGACAAATTCCCATCACAAATAACTTGAGCTATATCAGGCTTTGGCTACACAGATAGTACTTGTTAGCTGGATCAAATTATTGTTGATTTTGGCCTTTGTAGGATTTGTTGACAATGATAGCATAACATAAAATAACGCCAGTCTTTTCCTTTAATCCTTCTCCTTGGCTTACTCAATTGAGGTAATCAAGAACTTGATTAGATTGTTAAACTTATCCATTCGGTTTCTCTTGAACACACTGAAGTGGTAGTATTCACTCACTGGCAGTGGACATGTCTGTGTACTTGTCGTCCCCAGGCGCTCCTCTGCGGGCTCCAGTCTTCTTACTGGCTCTCTTAAGCACTAAAGAAATTCCCACAAAAACTCAAGTTGATCATAAAATGTCAAGTAAATTCTAAATGAAAATTCAAAAATCAAAACAGCTGATATTTCCACTTTATCAGCACAAATTAGCCCTTTGGAGTCAAGTGCTGAGTGCGCGATGAAAATTGTTTGTTCCCACTGTGACACATTATGGTGATTGAAATATGGTAAATCTACACCTCTTTAAAGTACAAGAAAAAAGCTTATACATGAGAGGAGGAAAAACTACTGAAGCACTAAATAATGGTCATGCATATGTATACTGTTTCTGCATATGTATTGTGTTTTTGGCATGTCAGTGTGTGCTATGTTTGTCAGTGCTTAACCTGTAATCATTAGCTGTCGATGTAATTGTAATCATAAGTGTGTAAACTTACCATCTAATGGTGATCTACCTGAACTCTTATTCTCCTCTGCAAGCATTACTTCCTCTGTAATACACATAATAAAACTGGAGGTTATACACAGACTTATTTGTTTTCAGTAAATCACAATTTAAAGCATGAGACTGGAAAATACACCTTGAAATGCTGTATTCTTAAAGATGTCTGCAAATATTTACAGAGACTGCATGACCTTCTTCAGAGACTGAGCATTTATTCTCACTTCAATTCTTGCAATCTCTCTCTCTCTCTCTCTCTCTCCCCACACTCACCCACATGCAAGCACGGATAAATATGCAGGGCTTTCACATACACACGCACATAAACACACTTACGCGCATGTGCAAATATACATGCACATAAATTTAAGTTGGTGAGTCAGTATCACCTTCTTCCTCACCCTCTTGCGTGGGAGACTAGCAAAGTAGATTGCCATTACAGTACTGTGTGTGTGCAATTCAGTAAAGCTATTCAAGTTCCAAAAACTCTGAAAGTGTTGGTAGCAGAGAGATGACTTTCCAAAGGTGGCTGGGAAAAAAGGCCCTTTAGCTGCTGCAGCATGTAATAATCTCTATACATTTATATTTGTTTTTACAACCTTAAGAGAGCTACAGTACTGTTGCATGGGCATTACTTGTCAACTTGCATATATCTGTAAAAATACACCCAGTGGCCAGCAAAATAGAAGCACCTGTTCAATGTAATGTAGTCCCATATAATAGTCCTGTAATAAATATTAACTCTACAAAACTAATAGTTTTAGTTGTTGATAGTATCAGGGTGGTATGGATTCAGCTTTATCGTCATTTTTGAGGCTGGAGTCTGTGTTGTTTTACAAAAAATCATATGCAAAAAAAAAAAAAAAAAAAAAAAAAGGAATTTTCTGATAATTATTTCATGGGTCAGTCTTTACAGGGTTAAGGGTGTTTCTAATATTTTGTCCGCCTCATTCAATTACATGGAGGAGCCAAAATATTAGGAACATGGTACAATAATGCTGAATCAACACCTCTCTGGAAAACAATTATTAGCTTCATATTTATTACAGGACCATGATATTAGATTGTATTACAACAGGTGTTTCTATTTGTCTGCCACTTAGTGTATTATCTGCAGTAGAGTGAAAAAAAAAAAAAAAAAGAAAATTTGCAGAATTTGGGTCCATGCTTATCCACAGCACTTACAGCTTCATTAAAATTTGTTATATTGGCAGTTTGCGCATAATATTTGCAGTTCCATTCATATACAACACAGCCTATATATCTTACATATTTCCACATGATAGAATCGGTGCAATCACTTACATGTGTGCAACTTTAGACCAATTTTACATCCAAAAGAGATAATTAATCATTATTTTTGTACATTCATTTAATTGACAGTGATTAATGAAAATATATACTTATTGTAGTTACATGTAGTGAGCCCACATTTTCCACCTATGATGCTATAAACCTATGCCTCACAATTTGAAGGCATCCACTTTTTTTTTATTTATTTATTTTTTTAATATTTTTTATGGAATGCTGCTTCTTCAAACACCTCCTACAAAAATGCTGGACATGAAACCTATAATTTTTCAAATTCTTCTCATTAAATAGCAGATTTGGCATTTTAATTTTATTTTATTGTTAGATTGCCAAACTAGACACCTCTGTTACATCTGCTGTGAAAAATCTCTAAAATGGCAAGAAAATAAATAAAATCATGTAAAGCCAAAAGTCAAAAAGCAGGCTGATAGCCTTGCTGGTGAGTTAAATCGAGCATGTTAGAGTAATCAGAGCAAATGTCCAATAATTAGGTGTCACCTTAACCCCTAAACATAGCTGTAGTATCTAAGTAAAATCTGTGTGTTTACAGATATAAAGTTGTTTTGCCGCCCAGTACCTGCCCTGTCTATCCACGCTCGGTATCCATTCAGTTCTCTTTCCACCTGCTGCTGGCGGCGCAACTTCATAAAGGCTCTCCTGTTCTCCACCCTCTCCCTCTCCTTGGCAAATTCCCTGGAGAGTGAAGCATATAAATAATAATCTATGTTACACATGTCAAGACAGAAATACCAGTAGTATCCACATCTTAAGAGTCATACTCACCCAGATAGAACACCCAACACCAGGTTCAGTACAAAGAATGAGCCAATAATGATGAGAGGGATGAAGTACATCCAGTTCCATGTGGTACCCAAGGCATCATTGGTCTGAAATGGAATTTTGTGTAACATTCACAGCGATCAGTGTGATGCGTTTTGGTCCATTTACTTTATTAGGACTGAACCCTCCAATGCTTTGCTGTATCTGTGTCACAGGTGGACTCACATTATAGAGAACAGCTGTCCATCCCTCCATGGTAATGCACTGGAAGACGGTGAGCACCGCAAACAGGATGTTGTCAAATTGGGTAATTCCATCATTGGGGCCAATCCAGGTGTCATTGCAGTCATATTTCTCCGGACACTTCCTCACTCCGCATGCAAATGCCAACTCGGACGAATCAACGGTTTCATTGTCTAATATAAAAAGAAAGCATAACTGTTATGATCTTTTGTTCTGATATACATTCATATATTAATCTGGGCAGTAGGAAATTCCACCATGACTGATATTTGACCACTCTGATTCATTCTGATCCATTCACAGAATCCATACCAAGCATGCTGTGCAGATTGACACTTCACATTCCAGGCATGTCCCATTTTACTCTCTTACCATCTGTTACACATCTAGCAGTAGTAGTTCAAGCCAACTGGACTTGCTGTCTGTGTTGAAGACTATTCATCCAAGTAACTGGTGGGAAGTCAACGGGAATTTATCCTCTGAGAGTCGTTCACACCTTGGGCCATGTGATTCTTTGGGTCAAATGGGAGTTGGGAGGATTGTTGGAGAAACAAGGTAGTCATGAGAGAGTTGGTGAAGTTGGTAGAGTCACATGGAAAGAACGGGTCACATGACTCCCATGTGACTCAAGGAGTCACCTGACCTAAGGTGTGAATGACTCTCAGAGGATAAATGCCAGCCCACCATTAGGACTGAAGAAGCTACTTGGATGAATGGCAAAATGTGTCAACCATCAATTTAACTGTGCTTCCAGGCTCAGATGCCTCAACAAAATACTTCTGATCTAATTTCTTCACATTGCATGCCATGCAATGCTTTTGCTTTTGTTGAGCTTCTACTGCATGCATGCATCTAATTGAAGATAATGCATTTTACACATGGAAATGTCAGATGTTGAGTTATTTTGATTTTAAATCTCAGTCTGGCTTCGAGTAGCATTGGGGGATGACAGTAAATACTATGGTGCGGCTTGTGATTATAGAGTAGTTGTTGACTAATTAAGCAGCAGCTAAATCAGCCACTATGGACCAACAGCTCTAATAATACCTCTGGGCTTGCTGCTACTGCGATCTATGAAACCCTCAGTTTCTGAAACAAAGACATTCACACCCTCTGTTTGAGAAAAGGGCGTAATGCCAGACATTTGATATGCATGTTGGTTATAGTAAATCATACAGATTCAAACAACGCATTGTAATATAATAATATTCTTGTATAGGCATGGTCTTATCAAAGTTTGTGGCATCAGGGCAGAAAAGGGCACACAGCAGACACTGAGGTGAGCATACAGTATCTACAGATGATGAGAAGGTCAAAGGTAAAATCCAAATTTGAGATTCAAGATTTAGTGGGTGAAAACTATTGTTGTTGTTATAACTTCTGATGTTGGTTAGTATTTTCCAACTTTTCTCTGAATACCTTTTAACAACCTAAATCTGGATGAAAATACACCACCAAACAACAACATTTACCTAGAGATGCAAGCTACAGTGCCAATGCTTGTGTGAAAGTGTTTTAAGAAGGATTTTTAAAGACACTTGATGAAGCATGTGCACTCCCACTAGCCTCGGACTGAATCCAGAGCTTATTCCTTCTCTGTCTCTTTTCTTTCACACTGTCTAAACAATGAAACAATAAAGAAATAATAAAGAAAAAGACATACTAACCACTTTGTTTAAAAACAGCAACTCACATTATTTTCAACACCCATAAACACAAGATCATTTCTTGAGTGGCTGTTAGTGTTATGTATAGCTGATACCCAGGATGTCAGCAGATGGCAGGCAGGTATGATGGAGCTTCCCGCTGTAAAACTCCAAACCAATAATAGCAAACATGAGGATGGCGAAGAACAAAAGAAGGCCGATCTGGAGCAGAGGGATCATGGCCTTCATGATGGACTTCAGCACAATCTGCAGGCCTGGGGGCCAAACAAAGCAACATTCTGGTCAAGGATAACACCAGTGTGAATAGTTTTCCACTGATATAATATAATGTATTTGTTAATGCTATCTCTTGCAGTGGGGATGTATTTCAAATTATTTCCACCCATGTACATCTCTTATTCTGCAAAATCAAAGTATAATGTGCTTGTAGATGTACTGAATAATAAGCTAATATAATAAGGGCCCACCTAATTTATCAGTCAGGCTTCACTGCAGATGCAATAATTAGCTTGTTGATGTTAAAAAATACACACACAAGCTTTTTTCAACCTCATACTGTATATACTGTATATTAACCCATGATAGTAAAGGCAGCACTATGTCCTTAAGCTGTTTTCCACAAATATTTATTAAAAAAAAAAAAAGCCTTTGACTTCCAGTCTGTTCTGTTGTCTGCAATATAATAAACAGCAGCATCTGACTGAGACCAATACCAGCAGGTTGAAGCTTCTGATTGATTAAAGCATAAATCCAAGGACATGCCAAGATTATGGAAAACAAAGCAGGAACACAAATGTCTAATGGCCAGTGCCTTATCATATGTCCTGATACATAAATAAGAAGACTCCTAAAATTACACAGTAGTTTACTACTGCATTCTGCCAGCTCAGCTTTAAATGTCAGTACGTGACTCACTGGGAATCCCAGAGACCAGTTTGAGAGGTCTGAGGACTCGCACAGCCCTCAGGGTCCGAAGATCTACTGGGATGTTCATGTGGGCTCCAGCAGTCGCCAGGATCCTAGTGAACAACAACAACAACAACAACACACACACACACACACACACACACACACACACAATTGATTCAGAGAAATTTTTCGACAGGATATGTCCAAATCTTCATTTTATTATTTTTAGACAGATTTTTAGATAAATTAATATCCATTATTATTAAGGTGGCCTGAAATAGAGCAACACATTGGGGTGAAAATAGAATATGCAACAGGGACACGACCAAAAAAAAAAAAAAAAAAAAAAAAAAGATCCAGTTCATCAAGGGCAATGAACAGAGAGATTTGGAGATAAATAATTTAGGCTTTATCTTCATGGAAACAAGTAGATAATAGACTGTTCTCACCCTGATGAGCTGCAAGCAAGGGAATGGTATATCCATTTAGAAAACCAAAGATCGACTTTTTTAGAAAAAGAGACAGAAAATGCAAAGCCACATACACCTGGCAGGCATTGCTACTAACATCTGCCCCCACACACACACATTGATGTCCCTCCACCCACATGCAAACGCTGAAAAACAGCATTCAGGAGCCACTGACAGTCTTTTACCAAGGTACAGCTGAAATCATGTTTCATTTAGCAATGACAAAACTACAGGAAAGCTACAAACCAGACTACAGACCAACGACGCAGGTTTTTGGGCTTTCATTAGTAAACTGAAGTGATTGCGTGTAATATCTGCAACAATCTTGTCACAAAAACGAAACATTCAGTGAGACTTTGTTGTGCCTCTCAATTCATTATTGATTGAGCCGTCAATACAGCCTAAATCCTTTAATGCTTTCAGCTCATTATTAGTTCAATCTCCACTGCTAATTTGATAAGAAAAACAGTTTAGCTGCAAATTAACTGTAAAAAATTATCATAGAAATTATTTTTTAGAATAGTTATTTTCACTCCTTGCTCACTAACACACACACCATACACACACACACACACACACACACACACACACACACACAACTCATGAAGTCTTTGGATAGTGCTGGGAAGAGTGGGGGAGGGTGTGTGTGCGTGTTTAAGCTGGGGGGTTGAAACACATAGCAGGAACTCAAGTGTGGCCCACGCAGACTCTCTCCTGAAAGCAGTGGGAGGGAGAGAGGCCGTGCGAATGAGTGAGCAAGTGAATGAGTGAGTCCATGTTCACTCAAATGCAGATTAGGACTGAAATGATAATTCAGTGTTATTATGCTGGATATTGTGGTTAGTAATTTTACTTTCATAATGAACCCGAAACACTGATTGAGTTTCAAAATTACAAGATTAACTTCTATTATAAAACATTAAAAATAAATAAATAAAAAATTAATCATTCGGACAAACATCAATTTATCATTTTCCTGTGCAACTTTATATACATTAGTAATTATGCATTACACTGATACCAAAATAGTGCTTGATAATTATCAAAATATTACTTTTGTGCTTTTCTCCTGCCCTTAATGCATATAAATCTTTTATATTGCACATATACAGGTTGCATGAGAGAGCCGGATTATGCCTTTCATGTTTAGCAGCTTTCTGCTACTTTTGAAGTTATGTTTGTTGTTTACACAGCAAGAATGAAGAACAGATGATCAGAGTGGATAGTCAAGTCAAGAACTGAAGAAGAAGAAGAAGAAGAAGAAGAAGAAGAAGAAGAAGAAGAAGAAGAAGAAGAAGAAGAAGAAGAATGGATATGGCATTCAGATGAGATCACATGATGTCATATTCAGCTTTTATGATTATCTTGTATTTTGTTTATTTTCAAATATAGGCTATTCACTTTGGTTAGATTTTGAAAAATTTGATTAGTCTGCATCAGTCATGGCCTAAGTGAGTGAGCGAGTGAGGAAATGTCTTTACATATGCACACTGATACTTCAATTCTAACCAGATTTATAATAATATTGCAACTGCCATATAAACAAATAATCAAATTACATTAGTCAGATTCAATTAAAATTTGCTGTAAGCATAATAACCTGATTAACAGGCCTAGATTCTGCACATAATGAAATAGTAAATAAAATTAAAGGAAATTATTCATCAGAACAAGAAACAGTAAACATGATGTCAATCCATGTAAATCAAATAAATTAAACTGTTACCTTTCTCTGGCCAGTAATGGTAACTGTGTTTGAATATGCATGTAAAAGTACTGAGTGAGCGAGCGAGCGAGTGTCAGACAAAGAGATGAGACAGCAGAGACAGGGCGACAGGCAGCAGAGGTGGGAGTCTGTGGAAGCAGCTTTCAAATCAAAGAACAAAGACAGGCAGCATCACGGCTCCTTCAAAGCTGCACTTTAAGCAAAACAATTCAAGCGAAGCTACTCCATAATTAAAATACACTGTGTGGTTGTGGTGGATCATGAATAACCTCTACACACAATGGTGTTTTTTGGGTAGTTTAAGCTCAATTAAATGGTATTTTGGGAATGAACACTGGATCACTTGTGAATGAGCACAAGTACTTCTGAACCCACAAAACTCATTAACGGACCATACCGGCACTTTTGCATGTTTAAGCTCAATACATACTCTCCGCATACACATTATGTTACTGACAAACAATTTCCAAAACATAAAACCGTGTTTTAGCTTTCCTGTTGTTCATAAGATCTCATAGCAGTGTTTCTGAGTTTGTGTTATAGTGTTTTTTCTGCCCCTGGAGGTCAAATTGCTCAAAGCATCGAACAGTTTGCCCCCACCATACAGAAAAACACCTTGTGGTGAAAGGGGTAAAATATTGCATTGTATAAAGGGTCTGAAAAGGCAAGATTAATGCAACAACAAACAGATTTAAATCTCACGATACCAACCCTCACATCAGGAGAACAGCTGGGCTTTCACATACACAGCAAAGGGACTATAATACATCGATTCTACATTCAAAACTCAACAGTCCAAATGGCGGTTAGTACTGAGAGGCTAATCTCATCCTAGTTGGCTCTTTAAGTGAAGCACTACTGCACAGTATTATACCAAACTGGCTCTGGAGAGGCTGAATTCATTACATGCACAGAATGCTGCCTCTCCCACACACCTCCACCTACACTAAGAACACCACCAAAAACACCAGTAATCAGCAGCATCACGTTGTTAACCATTTCAGCAAAGTTCTGCATAGTACACAGCTTAAACAGCCAACATAACACGTCAACATATAAAACCAAATAAATCAGCTAAAAACATCTAAAAAAAAAAAGCATATTTCTGTTTTGTTGCATTGAGATTTTACATACATATACACATATATACACATATATATACACACATATATATACACGTATATATACATATATATATATATATACACACATATATATACATATATATACACACATATATATAAATGTTATTAATTGAATAAGAGGTCTAGGATGTAGTTTCCAAAGAAACCTCACCTGGAGCTGTAAGCCATTGTTTATTCAGCTCAATTAAGAGTTCAAAATTAGAACTGAGACCACTGCAACACTAAATCTCCTTACACAATACATGATATTTATGAGATTTTTAAAATTTCACTAATTCCTGAAAAAGTCTTTGCATGAGTGGAAAAGCTTCTAACTACAATTTGCATTTACAATTTGTGCGCAAACTTTTGCTTTTATAAATGTGCACTGGGAGTGGCATTCAAGCAGGTTTACTTGCGATGCCAAATGCCTATGTTCGTGTGTTCAGGCAAACATATCAACTCACCTTAACATATGACACATTAGGACACACGCATTGAGTGATACAGACAAAATGTGTTTTGATGTGGCAAGACAGACTTGCAAGAGTGAGAAAGTCTCAGTCTTGTGTTTCTGTCTTTGTGCCAGATGGTTAATGAATCACTCCCAACTCCCACCCAGTTGTATTATTCATCCTGTCTAAAGAGCAACAATTTTAGAAAAGTGTCACACTTTGTAAGAGAGACAGCAGCCTGGGGCAGCAAGAGAAATCTGATGTCCTTCAGTCAAGATGATGGGATGATGACACGCAGCAAGTCCCAGTAAAAAAGTGTCGTTTCTCTTCAAATAGATCCAAACTCTTAGTCCAGTATGGCTGAAACAGACAAAGGGACCACTTACTTTGCTCTTTATTTTCCATTATGTTGCTGTTGCATATTCAGCTTTTACATTAAAGATTGTTAATTAGTTTCCTGGTCAAACATCTGATTGCACTGCGAGTGTGTATGAGCAGTTCTGTGCACGTATTCGCATACTGACCTGAAGGCAGAGGTCATCAGAAGGGAAGCTGTGTACTGTCACAGGTTGCAGACTGAGGCCTTAACATATTACTTATCTAAACAAATGAATAAGGGTCATAAATTAAAGGCTATTAGATTCAAAATTGCTGAAAATCAATGTAAACAATATATGTTCCACACACTGTGTCTGCTACAGTGTTTTATGTCTCAGACTTCTTGGGTAGCAACAACATGATGTGCAGCCACATATGCAAAGCTAGAATGATAAAGCGAACCAGTTTTGTGACATCTACATAAAAAAAAAAAAAAAAAAANAAAAAAAAAAAAAAAAAAGTTCATGTAAATGAGGACATCACCACTGAGGCCTGTTGTCTGTGGAGTGCCCCCAAATTTATATCCAGGAAACATCACCAGTCAACAGTTCTCTCTGATTTCATGCTTTGATATCGGCACTGTCCTCAAGCACATGAACAAAACGTCTTAAAATCATGTATTTGACAATAAATAAGAGAAAGGTTTATTTTGAACAACCACCTCCCTGACAAAGTCAAGTCTGCATTATATGATCCGCAGAAAGATAATGCTTTCAATATGGTAAACTCAGGGCTCTCCCAAGGATTTTACACTGTGGCTGCAAAGTCAACAGAACTACAATACGATTAGGTTGAAATTTTTTTGAAACATGCTGATGTGTATGGTGACCTTATTTAGAATCGAAGCGAAAGTATCAGTCATTTTGCTATGTGAAGCTCCATCGACCGATGTTTTTTTCCTTCCTCTCTTTGCTTTTTTTTTGGGGGGAGGCTAAAGGGGCAGCTGTCAAACACTCAAGGGGATAACTTTTATTGAACATACCCACGTGAGCAAAATTAGGTCAACTGGCAATTCGTAATGTTAGCATTAGCAAAAATTCTGATAATTTCCTAGCTCCCCTCAAGTTTGCAGCCTGGAAAAGTAAAGTCAAGAAGTCAGAAAGCTGGGGGGGAAAAAAGAGAAAAGTCAAATTTCAATGCAACTTGATACCTCTCTAAGTTTGTTGATAAATGTTATAACAGCTGTCTTCATTTTATGTGTTGTTATTATGGTTTCACTGTCCCATCAATGTTTCTGCCCAGTTCAGTGTGGATCTAATGGTATTTTGCTATCTGGGAAATATTTTAATAATAATCAAAGGAATCAAGTCCAGTCTGTTTGCCGCATGATATAATTGACCATTTTTGGATTCCAGTAAATTAATTTGGTTGGTAGGTAACTTCTTCTAACTGTGATCTTTTTTTTTTTTTTTTTTTTTGCTATACACCCATCACTCAGATTAAGGATTTTAATTGAGCTCAGTGTCCCAGCTGATTTGCTTCTAGCAATTCATTAATACCAAATGGAATGAATGCCGCCAGCGCTGGCCCAGTGGCCTCATTTTTGATTCCCAGCTGGCCTCCATGACACATGTGTGTGTTTTCTTTTAAGTCTGACTTACTTGTACTGTGCCACCAAAGTGAGAAAGTGTGTGTGCAAGTGTGTGTGTGTGTGTGTGTGTGAGAGAGAGAGAGAGAGAGAGAGAGAGAGCATNGTGTGTGTGTGTGTGTGTGTGTGAGAGAGAGAGAGAGAGAGAGAGAGAGAGCATACGTGCTACCAGAAAATATGTCAGATAGATGGAGGGAAACCAGGTCGTTAGTTACCAGTTCCAGCTATGGTTGCGACATGGAACAAATGATGGGTGAGTTAAACTGTATGCTGCAAAAAGTACATGAATTTATGCATTTTATACTGCAAATAACATGACTGCAGTTGTAATAAGAAGGCAAAAGTGCAAAAGCACATACCTCTACCTAGTCCACCCAAAATCCATTAAAAAAAAACAAAAAACAAAAACAAAAACAAAACATGTTATTAAAAAAGAGCTACCATGCTAAATTTCATTGATTTTGGAGGCTACAAACTTTTTCTGGATCCAGAATCCAGAATGCAATTCAGATCACCTCCAACATTTAATCACTTCTTCCTCTCAAAGTATTTTATAGTTTGGCTACATCAGCAGTTTGATAATTTTATCCAAAACTTTTCAAACTGTTCCCCAGTAACTTCCATTTACCAATGCACAAACATTGCTACAATAACGTATTCAGACTTGTTTGTGTGAAATACTCTAATATTAAATATTATTGGGCCCCAGGACATCAAGACAGAAAAGTGAATCAGATCGTATTGTGCCGTGTCTGTAGTCTGTGATCAGGGAATAAAGTACTGAGATGAAAATGTTCTAATTCGTGCAGTCCTTGACCTGATCTCACATGCACACACATTACACAGCAAGCTACACCCAGCAAGTAATAAGACACATATTTTTAAATTTCCACCAAAAGTGTGTCTGTATTCACTGTGTAGAAAAGTTAATGATCGCCATAAAGAACAAGCAATCTGCACATTTTGATCCAGCACAGCTTGCTGGTTATGAACTGCCTGAACTCCTTGTTTGCACAACTTCCACCATGGGCCTTAAAGGGGCATTATGTAAGATACAGTATGTACAGTCCTGTAGCACAAAATAAGCATGATGCAGGGGTTGATCAAAACTCAACAATTATTGCTCACCGCCGAGCTCAGATTTCTGTCTGTTGGTCTTAATTTTTGGTCAAACACCTCACCAAAGCAATAAAACAACTGAGAGGGTGATAAGCGATAATCCATAAGTCTGATAACTGATAATACAATATACATAATATAGCATGTAGTTGATCAATCTTTGAAAGCCACAGCATGTATATGTGGTTATGTCCTCACTACAGACGTCAAGATGTCACACATGAATGAAACTCAGCCACTGCTAACTAAAAGCTAGCCCATCAGCTTGTAGCAGCAGTTGAAGCTAATACTATGAGCCCTTTACTTAGCACTTTCCAACCTTAAGTTTGGAACTAAATTAGGAACTGTTTTACCCAAAACTACATGAATGCTGCAGCAAGTTTCTTGCTTGCATTCTCATCACACTAAAGTATGGGAAGATTATGGAAATTAGAGCAAGTGATGTCTGTAGTGCCACAGCTGTGTCATTTTCACATGCGTCAAAACTTCACAAACAACAACAACAGATGCAATGGAGGGAGTTGAGCAGATTGTTTTTGTGTTCTGTTTTATAGTTTCATTTTGTAGTGTGCAAAAAAATGGTGGTTGTCCACCTGATTGGGCCGGAGGAAGCTTGCATTTGGTCAACCAGTGATGTTCGGTCCCTGAACAATCAGAGAGGATCTACCCTGGAGTAATAGTTAAAATATGGTCCAGAAGCTAAAACAGGGTGCCATGGTTCAAAACTGAAGAAAGTTCCTGAAAAGGTTCGTGCAGTGCAAAAGGAACTACTGAGAAACTGAAAGAGAATTTATGATATTTATTTGCAAACTGTGACAGATGGCTGATGAGAGAAAGTAACTGATAACATGCCAAAAATCTAAATATACCATTAATGTAAGCAGCAGCAGTTCAACTGTTGCGCTCGTTGACCCGGTGAACTCTGAGTAAACCTGTCAAAACTACAGCTGTTTTGCTTTTAAACCTGCGCCAACAGATCTTTACATGTGATGCTGATGTTCCTTTTATGTAAGAAGCAGAGAGAGTGAGACAGCCAGATAGAAAGACAGACAGAAATAAGGCACAGAAAGAAAAGATGTGGGTGTCAGGTTGAAATGAGATGTCAACACGCCAACAGCAATCTTCCCTCAACGCTGAATACTGTACACTCATAAACAGCACAGCAAGGGTAATGTTTAACTACTGCACAATGAATTAACTAACAACTAGATAAACATATGCACATATCACCCCAGTCTAATGAGGAACAAATCAAGTTGATCATTGTGATTTTAATTCAGTCGGTCTCTTTCTTTTTCCCAACTTGTTTTCTCTCCCCTCTTCTCTCTCTCTCCATCAGCCATGCATTCTCTCTCTGCTTTTTGCATAACATCTCCAGGGCTGCATTCACATTTAATTCACAGAGGTCCTGGGGGCGAACCGAAGCAGGTTTTAGACATAACTGCCAATCCACTTATCCGCCCGCCTATCGTCGACTGCAGAGGCTGACTGTGCCATGGAAACACACATTTTCCTGCATTTATGTGTTTTGTTCCTGTGCAGTTGTGTTTAAAGCATGTAAATGTCTATGTTTACACTTAAAATCACACCAACACAGGCTAAGAAACTATTACTAACAAAGGGCCATAGTGTCAGACTTGAAGTGCAGCAGGTAGGGATGCATGGGAAACAGCAAATGAATGAGACAATCTGTGTCTGAAATGATTTTTTGTTTGTTTGTTTGTTTGTTTAGGAGCCAGCAGCAAAGTTGAAATGAAATATCTCAAAACTAATTGTGGATTCTGATGTTGTGTGGTCATTGATAATTTTTCATTGTCACGTACAGTCAGTCAAGCTTGTAATTCCTCATGCAATATAACTGAATTCACAATAACAAGACAGCATAGTGACGCATATTGTACATCCACACAAACACACACATATGCATGCATACAAACAACCAAAAACACACTGATTAAGTTATATTTTGTATATTAATATTAAAGGGCCATTACATCTAAGCATAGTTATGAAGTTTTAGGTTAGAGATGATGAAGTTCAAGTATCGGTTTGGTATGAGGACCTGGAGACAGTTGACCACTGACATTTTGGTTGCAGTCATTGGTCATGTGACCATCATCATTATTTGTCCTAGAAGTGTGTTCCATCTTGAAAGCTCACCTCTTTCTGCTGTGATGACATAAGAGACTTACTTAATTTGGGTCTGCCTTTGAGGTATCTCCAATATTAGACACCTGAGAGAAGGATGAATCTAATCTGATGAAGAATAGCATTAGTAGCACCAGTGTCCTAGCTTGAGCATTAGCTTGGGGTTTGCTAAATCATCTTTTTGGAAAAACCATGGGCTTCCTTGTAATTTTGATAGTGGTATTTGTTTCACTCACCCAAGAAAGAAAGGTGAAATTTGGTTTGGATGACTTTATTCCAACCATAAAAAAAGGTTCTGTTGTTGATTGTAGCAATGGTAGTTATGTGTAAGCATACAATCTTGTTCAAGTTAATATAACCTACATAGATGTGAGCATGCTGCCATATAGCCACACAGAGTCATATTTTTATTTTTATTTTTTTCGGGTGTAAAGTGTACAAATAATGTTTGCCTCTAAGCCTTTAAAATACATGAGGCTTAAAGCTGAAAACTGACTTGACATCCTCAATAATGACAGTGACATGAGTTAAATCCAAAATGGTAGGCTATTTAATCATCCAGTCAGCAGAGAAGCAGGAGGAAAGCTTTGCAGAAGTTTCACCTTGTGTTGCAAAGGAAAAAAAAAAAAAAAAANAAAAAAAAAAAAAAAAAGCAGCCAATCTAAAGTCTGTTTCTCTGGCTCACAGTTAGAGATGGTGCTAGTATTGCCTCAAAACATTTACCAGCCAGTTTGGCAACTGTTGCTGATTCACCCTCTAAAGATTTACAAGTATGCTTGGCAGGTATTAGCTAACAATCTGTTGACAATGTTTAAAAGAAAAGTTTCTCTCTTCTGCAAGAATTTAGGTCATCAGTGAGACCCACTGATGTCACTCACCCACTCAGCACGACTATGAAGTCCATGACGTTCCAGCCATTCCTTAGATATGAGCCTTTATGGAAAACAAAACCGAGGGCCACTAGCTTGATCCCTGCTTCAAAGCAGAAGATGCCAATAAAGTACGGCTCTGACTTCTCCTGTGGAAAATCATGTACAAAATTCAGGTCAGCAGTGTCTGGAAAGTTAAGTTGATCTGATGAACAAATGAAAAAAACAGTAACCTGTTTATTTATAAATACAAGGTTTATGTGTGTAAAATTTGTGTATACATAAAATCCTACAATCCTGTGTCTCGTCTAAAACCTTTTTCACGGAGTTGATAGAAACAGGTATCATTCTCACCAGTCTTTTGGCCATCGGAGTCTTATCCTCTCCAGGGAGGTGCTGCTCCAGGGCCAGGACAACACAGTTTGCAGTGATGGTGGCCAGGATCATGTACTCAAATGGTGTGAAGACCCCAAGGTTAAGGAAGGTAGCTTTATCAGGACACAAGGACAAACTCACACACATGACCAGCAAATGATTAAAAAAAAACAAAAACAAATGTGACCATCATGCAAATGCAATGCAGCAATCCTAGTGGTGCTGATGATGGTGTGTTTAAGTGCTAGCAGAAAGCTCCAGTGAACGTTTTGCATGCATGAATGTTTTGCACAAGTTATTTCAAGCTTATTTCTATTATTTCTTCTGCTCTGACAAATATTATCAAATACATTGTGCCACAGTGGTGATACCTTTTTATACTCTGATATCACAACTAAAAGACTTAATTCTATAAGTTTATTAAAGTACAATGTATGAACAAGGAAGTGGTTTTAAAACACTAAACACACAAAAACCTATGCAAGCTGTTTTTGAAGTCTCTGCAAGTTGATTTTTTTTATACTGTACTGAGATGAATAAAGATTAATGGCTGCTCTGAAGGCTTTGGAAAATAAGCAGTAGTGTGAAATACACACAACAGGCTAAAACACACAAATCAATCAGTATTGTCATTTAAAGGGTGTGTCGTTGATTGAAAAAGAAATACCTGGAACTCCAAAAAGCCATTAAAAAGATGATTTGATTTCTTTTCCCAACAGATTTCTGATATTGTGGCCCTGTTCAGTAACCTAAAAGTATAACGATCATATTCTTAATTAAATAATTCATACATTTCCACAGCTCTATTGCCTAAAAGGCTCTATTCACTAAAACTTCAGCCTCTTTATATAAACATCAAATATTTCTGAAATATCATAAAGTAGTACAGCAGTGTGCGCAGTGGTGTGTGCACTGTTTAGTGGAAAGGGAAAAACCTTTGATGGATGGATGGTTAGATGACAAATGAATTATGGCATGGTTCATATTCTCTGGTATTGGAAGCAGTCTGTTAGAGAGATTGCAGTAACCATGGCAACCTGCTGTTAAAAGTGCTTTTCATAAAAAGAAAAAGAGCAGGTTAGGGAGGGAAAGAGAGAGCACTCAAGTCACTTTGGCCTGACCGCTCTAACTAGATAAACTACAGCTAACATTTCAGCCACTATAGGCTATATGATTATAGAGCCATATCATTGATACTGAAGGGAAAAATATCTAAATGTCGGATCAGCTGTTTCAGTTTATCTATTTAGTTTTAAGTTTTCAGAAACCAGAGGGCTGTGAAACCATTCGTTCCTCCATTTTCTACTACTTATCCACAGCAAAACCATTAGCAAAGAAGCTCAAATGTCCCTCTCCCTTGTCACATCCTTCGGCTAGTTCTGGAGCATCCCAAGGTGTTCTCAGACCAGATAGTTATGTAAAAGTCCTCCAGGGATTTCTAAGTCTGCCCAGTGGTCTCCTCCCAGTTGGACATGATCTATCTTCCCCCAAGGAGGTGACCAGGAGGCTGACTAGACATCTAAACCACCTCAGCTGGCTCCTTTCAATGTGAAGGAGCAGCAGTCCTGCTCTGAGCTCCTCACCCTTTGCTTCAGAGTGACTCCCCACACCTTAAGGGGAAATTCACTTTGACAGCTGCTATAAGCAATCTCATTCTTTCAGTTACTACCAAGATTTCATGACCAAAGGTGAGTTTAGCTGAAATTCTCCTCCCTCTTATCTTCATAAAATCCCTTACAAACCCATAGGAATATCTCAGAATGCATTATCACCTAGATTAAAATAAGGCTTTCACAGGACAGCGCTGATATACTGTATATACACAAAATACTCACATACCCATGTTCTGAATTTGAAGTCACATAAATGTTAAATATACATAGCAAATGTTAAACAAATCTAATAAAAGATGCAATCCTTTAATGCAATATTACACTTATTTAAAAAAAAATTTTTTTTTTAGCAAAGTCACAAATGTCTTCCTCCCCACTGCAAAGTTTCAAATCTGATTATGATGTATGCTACACTTCTTGCAAAAAACATGTGCAGAAGTGACTAGTGTAGCTGTAACTGTTGATGTGCGAGCAGTTTTTCTTACATATGTGTCATTTCAGTGTGAGCCATCATATTCAGAACACAACTGTGTGAATAACTTCGCTGACTGAAAACATAACTATCAAGTTCACATCATTTCCACAAGCTCTCGCATCATTTCTACATTCTCAAGAGTTATGCAACATATCTGCCATCATAGATTTTCACCCAGCAGTATGTGAGTGAGTGTCTGTGTGTCTGTGTGCCCTTAAGGGTGTGTGCAAGTGTGAACCAACATACACTGTATGTGAATATAAGTGCTCTAACACATATGGGTGCTTGTGTCTTTAAGTCTGTTGGAGTCCTCATGAGGCAGCTGCTCCTTGTTATTAATTTTCTCGCCTTGAGTGAAATGGTGTCACTAACTCACAGAGGAGTGCTAGATGGAGGCCTTTGGGACCCACACTGACTCACATTGACATGTCCACATTGTTGCAAGTGAAACTAGTTGAAAATAGCTAAACTGGAAAATGCTCAGTAAATCTACCTAACTCCCCCAATTTTGGAGTACAAAATCTTGATGCTGAACAGTAACCTCTACAAGTACAGTATAGTACCCTTTCTTGCAAGACCATTTTTGTACCCATATGATTTGTACTTCAAATATGTACACCAAATGACCAAATTTTACCTTTAATTTGTAATATAATTGTTAGCTTCAGAAAGATCAGTGTGCTATTATATATATATATATATATATAAAATTTTTATTTATTTATTTTATTTTTTTTTTTTGCATTTTTCCTGTTTTCTACCAATCCAGAATTGCTGTCCATATCGAGACACTCTTGACAAAACAACCAGTAGGAGTCACTATAGCGCTGCAACAAGGACATGATCCCAGTTTTCCAACCCCCCCACCTCTGCCTATTGTACTGAATATGACCAAGTTTTGCTGCCAGGAATCGAACCCATGTCTCTGCAGAGTTAACCAAATACTTTTTCTTTGCACCACTCAGGTATCTCGATCAGTATTTTACCTTAACTGAATTTAGTGATTGCATTTAATTCAGTTTGAATTGGTCCAGATTTTGACTTTAAATCTAATCCTAAAGCAAAAGTTACTTTTGTCCTTAATGACAGGGCAAAGGTAAGCTTAGGGGGTCTGTTATGTGTCTATTGTGGGTCACTTCTGTAGTTTTAAATTTAAAAAAAGTATCACTCCTCCTTTTCCTCTACTCCTGAAGTACTGCATCACTCTTAAGGAAAGCCTAGAAACTATTAAGTTTTTGAGAATAGTTACAGCATATTATTTCTGTAGCAGTTTATACATCAAAGCAATACCACAGCTTTTACTGCTACTGAATCGCAATGAATCTGCGATTCAGTAGCACTCAAAGTCTGAGAACTTGGATGCTATATGCAAAAAATCAGAATCTCATCCAATCAATACTCTGACATGTGTTGCCTTTACAGCCCACAATCCACCACAGTACTATGGGCCAGCTTTCTCCCACATACCTCTGCCTCTGTGATACTGACAGTCACATTACCACGCTTTCAGTGGCCAGCTAGTCTTGACCACTAGCCCCACTCCCACACACTCACAGAGCCTATGGTTAGGTAACAGTGGAAGACTGGAATGCTTCACAGCACGGAGTGTAAGACAGGAGGAGGAGTGGGTAGATATGGTATTTGAATAATGCTGATCAACTGATTATGCTATGGAAGTCTCTTAATATGTCATTGATTTAGCAGGAAACCACTTTAAATCTGAATACACACTGACTTGAGTAATGTCCTGCACTACATAAAATTAATTTGCTGTGGTTATTGAAAAATGAGTTAAATGATCATCTTCTGCTCTGTAGAAGTTCAGGAGAAAGAAACTGATGGCCAGTCCTACAGCAAGAAGCAAACACAGCGCCTAGTGCATTTGAACCGACACCTACTCATGGCCAGGTTCATATTCCAATGAACACTAAGGCAGCAGAGATATGCCTACATACCACCCCCACAGTGAGCAGAGCTGCTTTTAATGATCACCGCAAGTCTTCTGCAAGGACTAGAGCACTTGGAGCAAACTCAAAGAGCTATGCTAGGCTTTGTTTATATGGGGTGAGAGGCAGTTAAATCAGTCACATGGCTATAGTTATTAACAATGACACTAAAGAAACTGTATGATAACAATTATACTAAACAATAAGCTTTGAAAGTCATGAGAGGTTATTACAACACAGAACTGCATTTGAGACACTTAAGAGCCCTTTTAACATTGAGACGTGATGTCAAACATTATGAAATAGACATATGTGCTGCTTTGAATCATCAAGGTAATATTCAGTAGTAATTATTTCGTTTTTGATTGTTTTTTTTTTTTTTTTAAATTATGNAAAAAAAAAAAAAAAAAAAAAAACTTTATTGTTTGGTCAGTTCAGCCCCATGGACAGTTCCTGTCTATTCCAGAACTTCTGAACCTGTACAGGAGCTGTCCATGGTGCTGACCATAACACGAAAGCATATCATTTTTTCATGTCAATTAACTACGAGGAAAACAGATGGCTTTGCTGGAAGGATATGGCCACTCAATGATTCTCCTTGCATATTTCCGAATGATGTTGTCCTCTGCGAATATGAAGAGGGACCTGTTGACAGTGAGGCAGTTCTGCTGATGGGGGACTGGATTGTACAGAGCCATGGTGCGGGCCCTCTGCGCCTTGGCTTGTTTCAGAGACCCCGACATTCCCGCCGACGCAGTGTCCTGTCCGTCTCCGCCGCGCTCCACATCCCCATCTCCGGACTCCACCGCGCTGGGAGCCGCCTCATCTCCGAACCGAGCCATTCTACAAAGAGATGAGGACACCGCCGACTTAGAGTGTTTTTCCAAGGACGAATTCTATGAAAGAAGATGTGAAGTGGATTTGAGCGTAAAACGATCCACCTTCAATCCACTGACAGCAGACCCTTTCGAGCGCCAAGATTCCACAAAAGTTGCAGATTCATATCACTCTATATCCACCCAGGGGGGAAAAATGAAACATATCATTCAGCTGGGACGTATTTTACAAAAAGCATAGCAATATCAACATCCATTTACTTAATGACAAGTCGGTACAGCCTGCAAAAAGTCAGCATCTCTGCTATTCCATCTGTTTAGACAGCGCGTTTCATTCAGCTCTCAACAACTTTTAATGCGAGCGCGTCTCTGAACTCAGACAGAAGGGTAAAACATCCACCGAGTTTACCTTGTATTCTCTGTCAACAGCCAAGCTCAGTTTGCGCTGTGTGATAAAAAACTACTCTGTGCTCATCAAATGGAAGGATCCAAGGTAAGTCCTGGCAAACTTTACGCATCTTCTCGACCCAGAAAACTTAACAAAAGGTTGATTTCATTTAAAGGTAGCCCATTTGGCGAGCTTCAACCCGACACAATATTTAGGACAGCATCAACTTATTCCTATTCAGTTCCAAAATGCGACTGTCTGCAGCAAGAGATCTGTCTGGATTGTTAGATCAGGCGTATCTTTCAGTCTTATCACCTGCTGGAAAATTATCACGCAGTTAGGAGCTCAGAATCTCCCTGACGCAGCCCCCTCCCACATTTCATGATGGCGATTTCAAAATTCATCTGAATGAAAACTGGCGGAGAAAAGGGACTATATTTTGTTGCCATAGTAATTTGCGTTTCCACGGGTTCAACTAAAACATTTTCATGTAAAAAGGGAGAGAGAGAGAGAGAGAGAGAGAGAGAGGCTGTGTATGAGGTTCAAAAGCAGTTATGTGATGTTTGGTGCTGTGGACAGAGCTGGGAGTCAGAAAGATAAAAGGTGTGAAAATATATTTAACACTAATACTACAAGCAGAAAAAGTGCACATAAAAAGAGAACACGTGTTAGGTAAGAAAATAAAGCATCTCACATCGTAATCTTCACAAATTAAAGACTATAGATAATTTATAGAACACAAGCCTGACTCATTTTATCAATATAAAATTTAAAATAAAGTAGCAGCATTGTCATATTAATGGAGACAGACGTGTACTATTAAAACATTTAAAACTAGGTCATTGTGCTAATACTGGAGTAAAAGTCAGGAGTAAAAATAGAGCATGAAATAGATCTTAGGGCTGCTCTCTTTTTGAGGGAGCAGAGAAGAAACCAGGGTCTTTTTCATACTCAGTGCCACAAGTGAGACCTCATTAGGCAAACGGGCTCTTTCACTCCATCTGTTGCCCTCCTCTCATCCCCACTGGGGCAGAGATTCATGTTTCCTGAAGATGACCACTTCATCATCACAAACAGCATCAGTTGAAATAGCTCATTTCATATTCTAAACTGCTGTTGGGAAATAAACTCAACCCAATTCAAGCCAACTGACACAAAAAAATCACTGTCACAGTGCAGGTATCACAGTATGCAGATGGGCAGTGAGTGAGAGCTCAGACAGGGGATTTTGAAACCAGCCAAGAGAGTGACAAATTTATGCTTGGCAAACAAGTGGAAATCTGGGGAGGAGGGGATTGATCTAACAGGAGCTATGAATAAGCTCCAAAACTCTGTAACCTCCTCTTCCTAATCTGCATGGAGCAGGTGGGTGTGTCGCTTCATCCAAAGCAGAAGTAGAGCAACAAAAGGTTACACTGACTTATTCAGCGGATAACATTAAAAAAATGGCACAAGAGTTATAATTGTCATGTATCACTCATCAGTGTCCATATGTGCAGTTTGCTGATTGTAGATGCACTGTACGGATACGGTATAGAAACATGTCATCTTCATCTCCACTTCTGAAAACAGTCGTACATGAGTACTTGTTACAAAAAAAAAAAAAAAAAAAAAAAAAAAAATCAGCTACAGTATGTTGTCCAACAAAAAATATTTGCCCATCTCTACAAACAGTACATGCTCTCTCTCACACACACACACACACACACTCTCTCTCTCTCTCTCTCTCTCTCTCTCTCTCTCGCTCTCTCTCGCTCTGCTGTTGTTTCCATAGCAACATAGCTCTCCTGAATTTCTGCTACGTTCTTTTCATTCTGCCAACAAAAGCTATGTTGCACAATAGAGCAACCTCTTCCTACAGAAATCTTTTTCTCCTGACACTCCCCCCCTGCACACACAGGGTCACTGGACATCTTTAGGGAGCAAGCTGACACATTACAGCTCCATCACCGTGTTCATGAGCCACACTTCATACCATATAGATGGCCAGAAATGCAAAGATGTATTCTGTATTCAGGTTATTGGTCTTTTGTTCTGCTCCTGCTCAAAGCCTACTCAAAGACTTCTTAAAATAGAAATGTAAAGTGTTAGCACAAAAGTAAAAAAGCTCATATAATATGCCTGGGCCTAATCATTACTTTAAAAGAGATGAAAGGGTCATGCTCAGCTGATTACAGGTTACAATATTACCTCATTACAAAGTGAGATGTGCTTGAAAAAAAATACAGAGATGCAATTAGAGATGACATATTCTCTTTCAATGTGATTTGTACAAAGTCCTGGAAAGCATTTCTTTGGAAACACAGCCGAGGAAGATAGATGGAAGCAGGGTTACAGGTGACACACACTGTGAGTTAAAACGTTAATGGGCGTACATTGTGCCACAGCTCTGAACAGCATTTATATAATTGCAGACAGGCTTTCATCCAGTGTTGACTGGAGTGGTTTTAGCATTTTATTTTTCTCTCTGTTCCCTAGCAACAGACATCCTCTAGTACTCTGTTATGCCAGTTTGATTCGACCAATAACGGCGCCGATTTCATCACAGACTGGTGTGACACCATGCCAGTTTACCTTGAAACAAATTGTCACAATGGAGAGATGTTTCACAACAATCTCCCAACCTTGAAAATGGGAACCAAAGGAAAGTTGTGTTGACCAGTGAAATATAACTCATAAGCCTTTTTTTTTTTCACAACTGCAGCATAACACAGCTCCATTACTATGCTGATGATGATGTTTTGCTCTTTTCTCAACCTTAATGTCAGAGTCCTAAAAATATTAATATTTCACTTGTGTCTTTTGTAGGCAAAATTGACAATAAACTAACACTTAGCTGTAAAGGCATTTACACTCATATACTGCTCGCCTGCTTAGTCTTCTACTTTGATTCCATAGCATCCCCTAATGGACAAACAACCACAATACATGCAACACTGTGAAATCATTGTTCAGCTGCTTTTCATGGTCCAAACTTTAAGTTTTGTACTTTTTACGTGCTACAATTGCACATTCAATCATCATTGACTTGTTTGGTCATGTCACAAGTTAAAAATAAGAAAGTATGTAAATTTTATGTCTATATATTAGATGTATTCAGGCCTGATTTTGTGAGAGAGAGAGAGAGAGAGAGAGAGAGAGAGAGAGAGAGAGAGAGAGAGAGAGAGAGAAAAGGAATGCTGGAAAAGAGAGAAACTGACAGTACATGAAATGGATGTGGAGTGGGTGGTGGAGTAAAGAGGAAGAAGAGGATGGGGGAGGCAGGGGGAAGTGTTGGTGGGTTGGGGGTTACACTGATGGAGTACCACTTCACATTCAAGTGCTGGGAAGCAGATAATCAAAGCAATGTGGCTCCAGAGTTCGCAAGCAAGCACCCTTAGCTCCATCATTAATAACACTATCCAACATCTGATTAAACCACAGCCAACAGCCAGCAGCATTACACAGGCTTTAAAATATAAAATCCACTTAGGAGCTTTTTGATGAAAGCAGTGAGAAATGATTTGGTGATTCATTGGTGGAATTATTACAGTACAATGTTGGCATCTGCATATATACTGGTACTTTTGGAGTGCCTACAAGCAGAAACTCTTTGGGACTAAGCAATAAAACAATAGTAACACTTATAATATATATAATGGTTACCCACTTGAACCCCTGTGTGTTTGCAGCATTTTTCTTAAATTTGGCCTCAATTGGCTTAAAAGTTGAGTAAAATATGTTTTCAGTACTGTACAATTAAGTCACATGCACACACTGAGTAAAATTTTCATTTGGAAGATTATATTAAAAGGAAAATTATAGAGGTTTGTGCATCATTTTCTACACTTGTCGTGTAATTCAGCATAACTGATTTGATATCTCTATACGACATGGTACACTGATTACAATGTAAAATAAAGTTCTGCAGCTTTGAGTGATGATTTGAGTGAGAATGAGTTTGCATTGAAAAGCTCAATTGATCTGCATTCTTTGAGTCATCTTTAGTGATTTATCACCTTTAAGCATACATTTTAGTCTCCTTTGTACTTACTCCCACTCCTTCCTGCGGGCTTGTGGCGTGCTTTGAATTTTGTGAGCCTGGTGAGCCATGATGATGTCTTTCTGCTCCACGAGGCCCCCACGCCGCCGGAGCATGCAGTGAGGGCTCACAGACTCTGAACCTGGGTCGGACGAGGCCTCTTCCCTTCTGCAAGGCACATCAAAGCTCGCCGCTCGAGGGGGCAGCCCTAGGTACTCGGGCCCGTTGTCAGGGACCTGCAGCGAGCAGGAGCGGGACCCTTGGGCCAGACCATGATGGGCAGCGGGACCGGACGTCCGCCAGGCTTCAGGCTCAGGGAGAGAAAGAGAAGACTGGATGAGCTTCTCTCCACCCCGACCAAAGCTGGATGGAGAGTAGAGGTTGGGCGTGAGGGAAAGGGAGAGGGACTGGTCTGAATCGAACATCTCTGCAGCGGCTGGTTTTTGGCAATTTCACCATAATGGCACAACTAGAAAGCAAAAGGAAAGATAGGCAAAAAAAATAAATGGTGACAAAATATTCAGAACACAGTTGATATCAGTCTGACTTAACAATTTATTCATTTCAGGGGCTCAAAAGATGTTTAGTTCCCCTGATTTTTAATAGCAAATAAGTGCTCAAATGTTTATTTTGTCAATGTTCTGCCACTAACATTTGAAAACTGAGTAATGTAAAAGCTGCATGAAATGCTCTACATACTCTCACATAGTTGAGTTATTGTTAACCTTTCTGAATGTCCTCTTACAGAGCTATATCCTATTGTTTTTGTGTTCCACTGTTAGCTAACTATTAACTTTAAAAAAAGGTTTAAAGGAGCAGCATGGGATAGTTTTGGAATAATACAGAGGAAGGATGTGACCAATTGTTAATTCAACAAAAATGATGATGCTATTTAATTGCACTTTCTAAATGGTCACCTCAGCCCAAAAGATCTGTGAAAGTAGCACATGGGTGGCACATGACTTTGTACGACCACATTTTGCAATATCTGATGTTAATTCTACTGTTCTGCATATTATATTCCACCATGCTTTCTTTCCAAAATACTGATCTGAATATGAGAGCCAACTGTCATGTGAGAGTGTAACTGTAAAAGTCCAGTAACACTCTCAAAAAAGAAAGAAGAGAATTGTTGCAGAATGCTTGGAGCTGGAGCTACACCATTTCTGCACAGATCCAGGCACAATGCAGTATACTTAAGTACCAAAACGTACACATCTGGTCTCATGAGGGCTGGAGATCTAACTCTGATGCACTCCTCTTCTGAAAGTGCAATGTTTGTAAAGTGAGGTAGAGAAATATGGGGAAGCCAATGTGGCAAGGCTGAAAACAGCAGCTTTAAGCCATCAGAGACAGACGTAACAAGACTGCTTCCAGCGAGGCAAAGCTGAAAGAAAGATGAGTGAGTGTGGGAGACTCAGGCACAATGAGTCACTCAGCGGCACGAGGCTCCTCAGACCTGGACATGGTCTGAGCTGAGCTCTGAAAACCTGGAGACGCTCCAAGGTCAGCCAGAAGTTTATATGGAAGGATGATCACAGCTTTACACCTGTGATGAGTGGGACTGATTTTAGCCCAAGTCCAAACTGATACCAATTAGTTTTTGTGGAGAAATTAAGGCACCTTCAGAAAACAGCACATACAGTGATGGATCAATATGACATGTGGCACTGGATATCAATAAGCTTTGTAAAGGCATTACTGTGTTACACAAGGAGTCCATCACTACACAATTCACTAACATTATGACACTTCTATTCCACTCTAAATATAAATTTCAGCTGCTGACTGTAATTTTTGCTTTAATTAGTGCAACCATTGGAAAGCTACTGGAACAACAGACCCNCCCCCCCGTCTAATTTGTGCATGTCAGATGCAGGTCGGCGATCATTAGGAAAATATATATTTAAAAAATAGACTATTAAGAGGTATTGCTAATTAGGATTCTGTCTTTGTCTTCTGGAGTTCAGCGTTTATCCGACGCGCACAAAGNGGAACACCCAAATCAGACAAAAGTAGGGAAAAAAAAAGGAAGATGAATGCAGCATGTGTGATAAAGGAAACAGAAAAACACTAATTAACTAATGAAAGGATTAATGATTTTTTTTTCTTACCTTGAGGTGACGTACGCTTCTTCATCGTCAGAGAGCCCCGATCCTAAATCGAGCTTTTCAGTCTAAGTTTGGTGGTTGGATTGATCAGGATTCCTTGATTCCTCACCGCTGTATGGCTGTAAATACGGCAGGGTGGCTGGCGGCCAGGATGAATGTAAATAGGCATGAGGACAGGAGCGAAGCGTGGAAATAATGCCAAGCATCTTCACTGGCTGCCGCGATACCAGTCACTTTCTGCTTCAGTATAAATAGCTGCGCCTTCAAACTTCATTTAGCGAACTGCAGAGTTCACTGCGCAACCACAGATATCAACGTTCACTCAGGAAGTTCTTTACCTGTCCAGCCATCAAAATGAGTTTTGGGGGGAGAAATAAATGCAACAGGTCTGCCGTGCACGTAGAGCCTGGTCTCAGCAAAGCCTTGTACCACTAGATGGTGGACTATCCAAACCTGAGACTCTGCAGGTTTGACACAATGAAGTCAATGACAGAGACCAGAGGGCTGTGGATCCTGGTTTACCTTCATCGTCACATCCTCACCATCCAGTTTTGAGCACAAACTGGGTCGACCCCGCCCAGTCAATCAATCAATCAATCAATTTTTATTTGTGTAGCACTTTTCATTCATGCAGTTCAACTTAAAGAGACATTTCATTGATTAAAAAAGGAATAAAAGTCATGAAAAGAGGTAGTAAAACAAAAGAAAAACAGTAAAGAGCACTGAGACCAATGCATGCACAGAGAAAAGTTAGGTAACAATAAAATAAATAAAACACAGCAAGCAATAAGATAATGAATGAAAATTAAGAGGTTTTTTTTAATTACAGGTGATCATTTGCAAATGTTCAGAACAAAAAAAAAAAAATCCACTACAATTAAAAAGCAAGAACATAAATAAACTGGTGACTTACTGCATGTATTTAATACAGTTTCCTCTTTACGGAAAGTATTAAAAACAATACAATGAAAGTTTAATACAATTACATGATTTTAAAAGATTACTTACTTAAATATGCCTAAATTATTACAAAAATGAACAGAATGAGCAGAGAAATCCATATTTCGAATTTGCTTCTTTGATTGCTTTTGCAATCAAACTGTGGTGTTGTATGAGGAAGTCTGGAGTGGCAGAGAAGTATGTTAGAGTGGTGCAGGACATG
>VXCM01003598.1:6423-34873 GCA_014773175.1 Lucifuga dentata
TAAAAAATAAAAAAAAAAAATCATCAATACACTGTTTGTTTTACAATTTATTGCACAGGAAATGACAAAAATACATAAAATAAATGTAACTAATTAGTTTTCAAGAAGAATTAGTCACATAAAAGAGCACATTATGTAGCCACTCTGGCTACAGAAATGATTTTTCATGAAGGCATCAGTCTGTATTAGTGCAGCACTCCTGTTGTGTTAAACTCCCTGCTGATGTGTTTTAACATTCTATTCTATAGCTGCTGTCAGGACTGCAGATTTATAGTTTGTGATAAGTTTTTGGGATCTGAATGGCTAAAAAGTCACAGCTAACCACTGAACAGAGCTCAGATAGAAATTTTGAGCAAAGAAAGTTTTTCTCAAAGACAAATAGCTAAGAAGTTGAATGTTTCCAGGTATGGAATGCAGTACTCCTTAAAAGAAAAAAAAAAAAAAANAAAAAAAAAAAAAAAACAAGGCTGACAGGGAGCAATGGTGATCAGAAACGATCTGGGAGAAGGAAAGTGATGTCAAAGGCTGAAGACATGGTCCAATTTAAAGGAATTATGAAGAAAGAGAATTACTATTTCATCCTTCAAAGACATGCAGTTCCATCTGGTTTATGAATTATTGGTCAAAATTTCATTCTTCAACAGGACAACGATCCAAAACATTCATCAAAATGATGCCAAAATTACATCCATTCAAAAGAGAAGCAAAAGGTTTTAGAATTGTAATTGGTCAGAGGAGGTTACTTTGACCAAACCAAAGTCTGAGCCTGAAATGACTTCAAAGTGCTAATTGCTAATTAGTGACTAATTCTTCTAGAAAACTAATTAGTTACATTTATTTTATGTATTATTATTTTTTTTTTTATCATTTCCTTTGCAAAAAATTGTAAAACAAACAGTGTCTTGATGATTTTTTTTTTTTTTTTAATCTGGGTGTGGCCTCAAACTGCTGTCCTGTAGCATGTTTGAAAAGTGTTTTGGACTAAACTGTGTCTGTTTTTCTGCTTTTCTGCTCATTTCTGCAGCTCTTTGTACAGAGAGTTGTGTTCACGGTCGCTGCATAGCCCCTGACACCTGCCAGTGTGAGCCGGGATGGGGGGGCTCCAACTGCTCCAGCGGTAAGTCCTGGCAGCTGCTGCTGTCCGTGAGCGACTCTGTGCGTTTGGCTTCTCTGAGCGGAGACAAACAGACGCTGTATGACGCCGTCACTCCACCTCCCAAACACCAGCTAACACAGCTGGGAAGTCATGAACCCTCTGAGTCTAACGGAATATTTGCTGTTTGAATGAGCTGAATTTTCCACATAAAAAGCTGCACTGTAAAAAATCTTTTACCAGACAGAATGACACACTTTGTCTTATATCAGGAATCCCCAACTGGTGGTCCTATCAGGCCCTCAGATGACTTCACCAAAAATTAAAAAAAATTTAAAAAATTAAAAATCTTGTACTTTAGTCACACTTACCTCAGGACTGCGTGGTCATAAAATGTCATGCTTGGGCTTATTTTATTCAGGAGAAGCTAAGCTTTCCATAAATATTCATATATTTCCATTTTATTGAGAAATGGTGATTATAAAACATTGTGAACGCTACATAGGGATGAGCACATGGTCTNCATTTTATTGAGAAATGGTGATTATAAAACATTGTGAACGCTACATAGGGATGAGCACATGGTCTCCGGTCTGTGAGTAGAATATTACGCACATATTACGCACGGGGAATGCATGCCTATTACCATGGCTATGTAAAAGCTGATAGGACCACTGACCCATCAATCAAATCCTCTGCTAGTCTACTATCCAATCACAGAGGGGGATTTTAAAATTTAGACTGCCCTCAGAAGTTACATCATCAGAAGCAACAAAGCTAGGTTTTAGCTCGGAGGCTATCTTGGCTTTAGTTACGTTTATCTTGGGATTGTAAAATGTCATGCTTGGGCTCATTTTATTTGGGAGAATCTAAGCTTTCTGTAGATATTCATATATTTCCATTTTATTAAGAAATGGTGATTATAAAANGAATCTAAGCTTTCTGTAGATATTCATATATTTCCATTTTATTAAGAAATGGTGATTATAAAACACCACAAACACTACAATGGAAGTGCTGGACCCAGTGTCGGGCTGCTCCGGTTGTAAAGGATTAAAAATAAATAAAAATTAGAAATTGTTTTGTTTTTTTTTTTNGGGGGGGGGGTAGTGACCCTTGGCTTGGCATGCTTGACATAATTTGGCCCTTGGGGAAAACTAGTTGGGAACCCTGCCTTATATAGACATTTCTGATGTGTGTGTTAGAACAAACAAGACCTCCAAAAAGAAAGTTGTGTCATTCTAACAGGCGCAACAGGTGCTGATGAAACTAGCTGCGCTGTCAACTCTCAGTCGGACATTTGGTTTCGCGTTGCAGCAGAGAAAGCAGACTCGTTGACTCGTTTCGTTGCAGTGATGTCTTGCAGATAACACAAATAATACATGAAAATATAATTTGCTCAGAGTCCAGAGACGGTTGTGGTTCGGTCCTGATCTGGAGTCCAGACTTTGAGGATGACTGGTACAAAGTATAAACTGAGCTTTAGGCTGCTTTCATGATAAGTGCTGAGCTGGACATTCCATTTCTGTGTATTGGGAGCTGAGTGGTGACTCCAAACCTTGCAAAAACACACTCTGGAGCGCCGTTCACCGCTCAGATTCTCCCCTCGCTGAGCTCAAAGTTCAACCGCATTCAACTTTGATCCGTCTGCCGGTGACGGATCAGCAAAAGGATCTCTCATTGGTTCCAATGGACAACCAATGAGAGAACAGTTGTTTGTGACAGAAGCGGAAGCAGCACAACATGTAGGAGAAGCTCATAACCCTCGTAGAGCGATTTCCTGACTTTTACAACACAACCTTAAAATAGTATCATCTGGACAGAAAGGTGACATGTCAGCCGTCAGACAGGACGGCCATGTTTGCAAACTACCATATAATCTGTGGTCATATTGGCCGTTTCCACCCCGTTTTGATGACGCGCGGTGGCTATCTGTTCCACGCTCTCACTAAGGCGCAGGCATCAGGAGAGAAGACAGCAAGGTGAGCAATGCGCGGATCTCTCTTCACAAATACCTCTGATCATGTGGAAGCAGCCTGAGGGGACATTTTGATCTTTTAGTTCTTTATAGTTTATATTGTCATAAAGGAGTTTGTATCATAATATCAAACTTGGGGTTAACGTCTGCAGAAATGCATTCAGTAGGACAAACCCACAGCTCCTGAACTGATATGAAAGCTTCATTCTAATTGGTCCTTTACTTCTGTAACATGATGACATCAACATGTAACACATGAGAATTGACAGTCCGTGGGAAGCCTGATGCAGCTGGCCAATCAGAAGCGAGTGGCATGTGTGAATATGTTTTTTGGGCATCCTCTCCTGTGCGGAGAGTAGAGCATGTATGAACTGACCCGTGTCTGTTTCACTTCTCTGTGGTGGCCACACTTGATGACATCATCATCATCATCATCATTAGAATCATCTTCTTGCCTGGTCCAGCTTTAAATCGGTTAGGGTTAGGGTTAGGGTTAGCTTTAAATCGGAGCGTGACACGTCTGGCTGTTTGGTTTTTTGGCATCACTTTGATGTGTTAAAGTGGATTTGTCACAAAGCAGAAGATTTGAGTGGTTCTACTATTTTACCAGCTGTGGAGGAAGAGGGGAAGTCCTCTCCTCTCGTGTGAAATCACCACGGTCTCGTCTCACCATCGCTTCAAAGGTCCCAGACCTCAGACAAGCACATGTATGTCCTCAGGCTCATGTTAGCGCCGCATATCCACAGTCACAGTGTCAGATTATCAGCACGTTTTAATAGATGCAGTTTGAAATCTGAGCTGTTTTGTTGACACAGACGTGGACAGTTTCCACAGAAAGTCTGCATGCTGGCCGGTGTCTGATACGTGTGAGGAGCCGATGGGCCGTGCCCTGCTGGCTTGGGTTTCAGTCCGGTCATAAAGGGGCTTATTGTTGCGTCTGGACCCGGGTTCCCCTGAGCCCTGGCAGCCCGGCCTATCTGTCTACTCCCACACAGCTCTCAACTGTACAAACCGCTGCACAGGACCTTCATGTGAGGACAGTTCATGATAAATACTGACATGTACTGCAGGACTGGCAGTAACAGGTGTGATGTTGTATGTTGTTGTCAACATGTCAGAAATATCTGCATATATTAGATGATAAACTAAAATTTCACAGTGGTAAGTGGTGAATATGAAATTCAATCATTTTACTATAAGTTTGTCCCTTTTCTTTCTCTGTTTCTCTGTCAGGCTCGGTGGGGGTTGAGGTCTTCATGGTTTGGTCTGCAGAAAGAAGCTCCCTGTAAAATGATGCAGCTTTGTTTCCAAGGGCGTTTTCATACCTTTGTGGTTTGTTCGGGTTCAGTCAGACTTGCTTCGTTTCCCCTCTTGGTACTATTCTTTTATGTAGGTCTGAACACAGCGAGCAGTATATCTACTCACCTGGATCAGTGAGAATCTTCATCAAAACATCAGTCTTAGCTAACACATGTTCAGGTCAGCATGTTGCTCCATTCTCCTGTTCAGTGTGTGAAGGCAGCACGTCTTCTTTACATCATGTGAAGCAACATGTGGTTTTCCACACGTTGTCTCTACATCAGATTCAGCTTCTGCTGTCATAGTTTTCTTCTTCATGGATCAAATGATGCTATGACTAGGAAAGGATCCACATTCATCTTTGTTACTCTGATTTACTTTGACACCATAGAAACTACTTTCTGTTTGGATTTGGATTTTCATTCACCGTAGACATTTCTGACCAATGAGCAGAGAGGGTGTTGTCACATGACCTTTGCTGATATAATTTGGTTTGATTAAATGTTTTTTTCTGTGTGAAACTGAACTAAACCAACAGACATCATCAGATTGCTCAGTTGTTGCTTCCAGCTGATTGGTCTCTTGTTGCTGTATGTTATGATGTCAGATTTTCCAGTTCAGAATAATTATCTTGTCTTTTCTCCAACAATAAGGTCCCAAAACTGTATAAACCATTGCTGGACTAAAATGACATCATTAGTTGACCTCTGACCTAAGGGCAGAGTAAAAAGCTAAGACAACAATAATAACAACAACTTTCCTAAAACAGCTTTCTATATTTAGTTATGATAAGACTCTCTGCGTGAAGTGGGCTGGTACTCACTGGTACACAGTACTGGGACCTCTGTGATTTTCATTTCAGAGTACTGGGATGTTTTCAGGAGTACTGGAACCTCTCATAAATCTTCCTACTCTACTGCAGAACAACGCAGAGGAAATCAATAGCAAAGGTTGCAGCCAGATGAATTAGATTGGGGGACCGCGTATTTATATATGCCAGGGATGGACAACTTTGATGAGGACGGGGGCCAATAAAATTTCATTCTCAGGGTCAAAGGGCCACACATTAAATAAAATAAAAGTCTCTGTGAACTCATACCCGTCAACATTCAGCTTTTAAAAGTAAGGGAGATTTTCTGGGTCACAACTGGTGACCAGCACGTGGATAAGGGGAGTACTGGCACCTTTTTTTGGTCCACTTCAAGCTCTGGTAATATGAGTAAATGGTTGCATGTGCACATGCATGCACATGTGCCAAAGATTGCGCTCCTGTAGAACATACAAGCTGTAAAACAGAAATTCTCTGTCTCGCTTCCCTCGTAGAGTTTGGCTAACTTTTTTGATGCAACTTTGGATGTTCTTACTATATATTGTTTAGACATTTTCTTTTGTTTTACCACTGCAGCAATTTATTTGGTGTCTTATAAGTCCATGTGGGCACTTTGTGTGTATGACACAGAAAAAAAACAAATAAAATCCTGCCCTGCAGCCCTCAGATCAGCTCCAGGATGAACTCCAGACAAACCAGCCGACATGCTCTGTCAGCACAGCGGCTGTCTCTCCCACTCTGTGACAGATAGCTTATGTCTGCACATTAAAACTTCCTTCTAACTCCTATTAAGGTAATAACTTATTTTTTGGAACACCACATAAACACCATAAGCAGATTGAAACCTACATAAATCAGCATTGTGTACTCAGATGATGTGAGTATGTAACTTTACAGGCATGTAAACGCTTCATCAGTTTATAATCAGCATTCTGCTCGTGCTTTCCTTGTCTACTTCCTCTTTGAGCCAATTAAAGCAATGATTCATGCATATCCTGCAAACGACAGAATCCACACGTTTGCCTTAATTACAGTACAGACAAAAATCACAGCATCCGAAGCATGTTGATATATGTTACGTCTTTAGCAAGTCCCTTGCTTGCCTCTTATACAAGTCTTGCTGTGTGCAGTTAAGTGGCTCCCACAATGTAGCTTGGGTGGTTGCTGTGGTAACCATCCAAGATGGAAAGCTGAAATTTGCAGGGTGGCTAGGGTACGTGAAAATGTGCTCACACACAAAAAACAACTCATATCAACATAAGGGGGCGCTGTAATGAAGATAAACAGTTTTATTCAAATTTGCAGTTCTGTGGGCTAAACCATCCGACATTGAAAAAGTGAAACTGGCAGGGTGTGTAGTGCATGTGATAGTGTGGTAATTCTGAAAAAATGACATGTCAACCATAAGGGGGCGCTATAATAAGGAAAAACGGCTTTTGTTAACAACTTACAAACCATGATTCACACAGTTGTTTGCTAAGGTGGGTGCTATGATGTTTAGTGCATTTTCTGTGGTGTTGTGGGTGGTCACTAAGGTGTTGTTATTATGTTTAGGGTCAGTTGCTAGGATAGTTACTGTGGTCATCTGGGTGATTGGGGTGGTTGCTAAGGAGGCTGGGTATTGTGGGTAGTAGGTAGAGTGGTTTCTATGGTGTTCTGGGTAGTTACTAGAATGGTTTCTATGGTGTAAGGTCTGGTTGCTATGGTGTTCTACGTAGTTGTTAGGGCTGTTGCTGTGGCGTTCTGATGTCAAAGAAATTAAAGGGTCTCACAACTTCTCAGATTACAGATCACACTCTTTATTCTTGCGTGTACATGGGAAGTACGGACATGGATGAATCCATACAGCTTCAAGTTATCTGAGCCTTTAGCTCCAACTGATATACTTTAGGCTAGTAGGCTAGTTTAGGCTAGGAGGCATTGTCAGACCTGGAATGACTCAGAGAAGCACACATTATTCCAGGTCATTAACACTATCCGTGACATTGGCTTCTTTCTGGAAATAACAGACACTAGAGAATAAACATGAGTACAGGAATGTAAGAATATAAAAATATAAGGACGAACATTTGAATATAAATGAACAGCTTGAGTAGATGAAAAATAATATGCAGTAATATCAAAGATAATGTGCATTACGTTCACTTTATCTCACACTGGTCAGTTCTAGAGCAGTTGCTGTGGTGTTGTGGTGGTTTGATGTATGTGGAACGTGTGTGTGTGCCAAAAGCAGCGAGACGAGTTACACATGAAAATCAACATGGAAGAAGGATGATAAATGTGGAGCATCAAATAAGTCTGCCTCTGCACAGCAATACCAGCACATGTTAAACAAGCTTCAGTTATATTCTGTCAGCACGTTGTTGTTTACATACATTATGTTTTGATTACGAAATTTGGATGAAATCTCAGTTTCATTGGAGGAAGAAAGACCGTTTGGCATGATAATGCTCTAATCTACATATCATGCTTTTAATTGGTTGATTAAATAGAGAACATATTTTGTGGGGGTTTTTAGATACTAAAGCAGGAAATGTGCTCAGCTTACAGCCGCTGTGTGTGTGTTCAACCCCCCNCCCCCCCTTCAGCCATGTATCTTTAATTTCCTCAGGAGCCTGCAGACAGGCTGTATTGACTCTGTTTTACAGGTCAGAGGGCCCCAACAATACGTCTGAGGATCAATTCTGGGGGCCAGGAGCAGGAATTGGGGGGAGGCTGTTTGGGGTGAAAGCGAGGAGAAAACGAAGCAGGAAATGACCTCAGGCTGTGGAGCTTGTGATTTTGTACACAGAACACGTGATGAACACAAGATGCTCAAGAGGCCTTTAGGCCTTCAGGTCTCATGTACTGTAGCTTTATTTTTTATTTTTGTCTTGATATCATGTCACCATGATAACTTAGCTTTAAAAACACACCTAAGACCTTAATGTAACATTTCCTGTTTCAGGGCTAGCAAGCTAACTGCTACTTCCTGTCTCTACCATGGTGAAATCTGCAAGATGATGGAGGTGAAGGTGGTGAACAGGTTGGTGGTATCACCTCCTTTAGTGGTTCCTGTGATCAGCATTTCCTGCAGACTGGGGCGTCTACCAACACCCTGTCTTTTTTACCAAATCGAAAAAACTCCCACACTAGCAGCTAACTTTTTTCAGGCAGAGCGTCTTGCTGTCATCTGTCATCTCCTCATACATGTGACGTGATTTTGCGCAGCCACGCACACAGCCACACAGTGTATTAGCCACATGCTGTGGTAGTAGCTAGCTAGCTAGCTAGTTACTGCATCACTACATTATGTCATGTGTGTGTGTGTGTGTGTGTGGGGNGGGGGGGGGGGGCTAGACAAAGCAAGAATGGAAAAAAATGGAAATGATTTAAGTGGCGCTGGATTATTTGCACAATATGTCTATTATTAACACAATATCATTTTTTAAATATCACGGTTATCGTCAGTACCAGTACATCACGACACCCATAATCCAGACTTGGTGAGCTTGGCTGGAACTTTGGTTCATGTATCTGTGTGAAGAGATAAACAGCATTACATGCAGATTTAGCTGTAAAATGACAATGAAACTCTGGAGGAAGACGTTTGCACACAGTCACACTCACCGTGGAAAACTTGAGGAATGCTACAGATGTTTTCTCTCAGTGGGAATTTTCTGTATCACTGGGAAACACTTCTGCTTTCCCATGAGCACACCATGCCTGGTGCACTGGGTAATCACTAAACACCAGGAAAAACATCCCACCCCTGAGCCGCTCAGCCAGGCAGACTCTCAACAACTGGCAGCTCACATTACTCAGTGATGCTTTTTCTCCACTTCATAGACTTATTTACCCTGAAATCAACCCTGGTGTGAGTTGTGAGTATTTTTAGATTTTTGGTTCTTATTGTGTGAATTCTAATGAAGATACTCAATAATTAGACACTCTGGATGACGTAATGTCTTCTTCATCTTTTCCATGATGAACATATAGAATAATGAGTAACATTGATTCTGCCTCAGACTGGGATGCTTCCAGCCTTGTGATCAAACTCTGGCACTCGCTTCTTTTCACGGTCATTGTGAAAAGGCCAATGAAAAGAGAACAGTGTGTTCCGTGGTGAGCGGATGAGGAGCCTCCAGCTTCTTAGAGTTTGGCCTTTCTTAAATCTAGGTCAGCTTTCACAAAGGTACCAGGATGGCTGAAAAGAAAAGGGTTTTTACATGTGTGTCTGAGTATCTCTAATCTCTTCCTCTTGGTCCCCCCCCNCCCCCCCATCAGTGCTCACAAACAGATGGCCTGAGGAAAAGCACTTTATACAGTGCCCTCCATAATATTTGGGACAAAGACACATTATTTCTTGATTTTCTCTGCACTCCACAATTTTAGATTTGTAATCAAATAATTCACATGTGGTTAAAGTGCACATTCTCAGAGTTTATTAAAGGGTATTTTTATACATTTTGGTTTCGCCATGTAGAAATTACAGCAGTTTTTATAGAGTCCCCCCATTTCAGGGCAGTCATCTGTTCTGCAGTCACTGAGATCTGTTGATCCGTTCCACTGTTCTGTGATCCACAGAGTTTCATGACCTGAACAAAACAGAGCTGCAGCTCGTCGGGACACTTTCAGTGATGCCTCGGTACAAGGCAGTGAGAATGGGGGGGTGGGGGGGGTTGCTTGCCTGTTTCATGCGGTGCAGGAATGGAGGCATTGTTATGCCTTCTTTTCCACAGATATAACTTGGCAGCTCGTAGATGTCCACCAAGGAAATTGGTAATTTTTTTTGTTCAAGCTGCTTGCTGTGGGGATCTACATATTTCTGATAGAGCCCTGCACGGGCCCCAGTTTTAGGCCCGTACCCTTCACAGTTCTGTCCGCACCCTACCCGAAGCCCTAGACTTAATGAAATTCTCAGCACCAGCCCATCCCAAAGCCCACAGTCATTTTTTTTCCGACTCTTTTCAAAGTAAAAGTAGCATCTGTCAGCTGCTGCTGCAGTGTTCAGAAAACAGCGATGGCTGCAGTTTCTGAGCGCCAACATGACTGCAGCATCAGGAAGCGTGTTATGACTGTGAGTGGAGAGAGGAGGGGGAAAAAAAAGCCCAAGCTTGGCCTGGGCCTGAGCCAGTGTTGTGAAATTCAGCCCGAAGCCTGGCCCGATTTGTAAATTATCTTGGTGCCTGATGGGTCCCGAGGTCCGTGCAGAGGTCTGATTTCCAAGCAGAAGCACTGGAACACTTTGAGATCAGAACCCAGAGTTGGGACTTTCGGTGATGCCACGTTAAGATATTAACGCACCTAATGTGCTCTCCCATGAAACTTGAAATATAATAGCTGCAAGAAGTTTATTTTAGACATTTATGGAAGCTAACTCTGGATTAACATAAGTATGACATACAGGACCTCGAAACATTTGACAAAACAAGAATTACAGAAGGACGAGAAGGACAAGAAGGCCCAGCTAGAGCCAGGCCAAACTGAAACTAGCAAAGAAAAAGAGGAGATGGACGTGGGAGTAATAATACGTGAGTTGAAAGAATTGAGAAAAGAAAATTAAGAGTCATTTACTGACACCAAAGCCTCCCCAGCTAGACTGGAGACATCGGTGACAGACATGAAACAGCTACTGGAGTCACGTGAACAGAGAACTACCGAAATGGAGTCAAGAGTCAGCACGAATGATGATGGCGGTGACCGGCATGAAAGAGCGCTTTGATATCTGTTGAAACATGAGGCCATTATCATTACTATGTACAATGATTTACAGAACCGCCTGTGACACAACAACCTGAGAATTTATCAGGTACCCGAAGAGAGTGAGAAAGATGACATGGTGGGTTTTGTTAAACACCTAAAGAACCCAGAATTGATTTGAAGCTTTTCAGGTCCTGAGTTCAATGGATTGCAGCATTTTTAATTAGCATCTTTGCAAGTTATAAGGACAGCGAGTGGAAGCACACCGTGCAGACAGCAAACCAGGAAGAGCCTCACACAGCAGCTGGTTTTACTGCGGCTCCACGTTACTCTCATCACACCAACACGCTTAAACTGATGTTAAAACAGTTTGGACTCTTAAGACCTGAAGCCTGCAGCCACTTACTGAATTTGGTTTGAAATGAGGTTTGAAAGGCAAAAAGAACCTTAATTCTTGGATTATCTGTTGTGTAAAACCAAGAGTAGTGATGTTAGCTTATAGCATAATGACAAGTTTGATGGTACGTGTGATTTGAAAGGCCGGCTGTTAATGAGCTTGCTGAATCCTGCTATAAATCATGTTAATGTCCTTTAATTTCTGTCAAGTTTTTTTTTTCCTGGTGAAGCTCTCACTTTCACCAGTTCTTAATATAAACCTCCATGACGTAGTGTGCTGTAATGAAAGGTTTGGCACTGTAAAGCTGGGTGACTCCCTCGTACTGCAGTCATTTCCAGAGGCTGAGTGGGCGTGGCCTCCGTACGCTCTCTGCCAGATGAAAGTCAGCTAGAATAAACATGTGGTCCAACACGTTCTGCACTTCATTTTACTGTGGTCACACATGATGAAGCTTCCATGCTGCTGATGGTGATGCGGAGGCCAGATGCACGTCAGAGCTCGTTGGTGTGTGTGTGTGTGTGTGTGTGTGTGTGGGTGGTGCACATCCAGCAGCAGAAAGGTTAATGAGGTGGTTTCAGGTCATATCCGTCATACTCATAACACACATCATTCCCTGTCTGGCTGAATTTAGGTTCTTTGTATGAATGATGAAGAGCAGAGTGGTTTAAGGGTGTTTTCACACCTAAGTGGCTTGGACCTGTTCAATCAGACTAGGGTTCATTTCCCCCATGGGTACGATTCGTTTGTGATCACAGTGATCACACCCGTACCTGTCAACATTGAGCTTTGAAAATACGGGAGATTTTCTGGGACCCGATATTATCATTTAATTGAAAGCTTTTCTAGCATGATGGTATTATGTTTAATTGCTCCCACGAGAAACTGTTTCAATCCACTTTGGTTCCGCTTGGATTCAGATGTCCCTGGCAAGCACTTGTAATACCTCCACAGCCCACCAGGGGGCACGCCACATAATAACTGAAACAACTTGATTTGGCCAATTATCATTCTGTATAACTGTCAAAATACGAGAGGTTTACGGGAGAAATTACCAAACAGGAGCACGGTGGGAGAGGGGGTGAAAATACGGGAGAAACCTGGGAAAAACGGGAGTGTTGACAGGTATGATCACACCTGAGTGCAGGTGCGACCATACAGAGACCATTATGACGAGATGTCTCGGTCCGGTTCCAAATGAACTCTGGAGCGGTTTGTTTGTGGTCTGAACATGATCCACACGACTTCAGAACCAATATAGGTGTAGGTTCAGATGAACATGTGTTCAGGTGTGCTTGCATGTTGTCAGCATGTTGCTCCATTCTCCTGTTCAGCGTGCGAAGGCAGCACGTCTTCTTCACATCATGTGAAGCAGCATGTGGTTTTCCACACGTTGTCTCTACATCAGATTCAGCTTCTGCTGTCATAGTTTTCTTCTTCATGGATCAAATGATGCTATGACTAGGAAAGGATCCACATTCATCTTTGTTACTCTGATTTACTTTGACACCATAGAAACTACTTCCTGTTTGGAGTCTCTTTCTCCACCCCCAGACATTTCTGACCAATGAGCAGAGAGAATGTTGTCACATGACTTTTGCTGCTATAGGTCTGATTTAGATCAGAACAAAAGATATACAGATGTGAAAACAGCCTCAGTGATTATAGATGATGGTAATATTTATTAGCATTATCTATGCTAATGTTTAATTGTTTATGTTTACTTTAATAAATTTTCCTACCAAATTTTTTAATAATTTTTTTAATGTTTATTTTAATAAACATTAGCATCTGTTTATCAGCATATATGCTAATAAACAGTATAGATGCTAATGTGCTAATGTTACCACACTACTAATGTGCTAATGTTTGGAGCTAATGTTTGGTGGTAATGCTTGGTGCTGATGTTTATTTGACAGTAACTTGTGTTTTTTCATTGCTCTTCCTGCAGCTTGCGACAGCACACACTGGGGTTCTCACTGCAGTAACCGATGCCAGTGTCAGAACAGAGCGCTGTGTAACCCCATCACGGGTGCCTGCATCTGCACGCCAGGCTACAGAGGCTGGCGCTGTGAGGTGCGGTGTGAAGAGGGAACCTACGGAAATGGATGCCAACAGAAATGCCAATGCCAGAACGGAGCCGGCTGTCACCATGTGACCGGAGAATGCAACTGCTCACCAGGATACACTGGTGCTTTGTAAGTTGGAGTGTGTGGGAATCAGCAGAAACACTCAGGCTGCATGTAGCTTTACACTGATCACTCAGTAAGACTTCACGTTGCACTCTGTCACTGTCTGTATTAGAAGGGTTTGGGTTTTAATCAAATCTTATGCAATATTGAATTTGCTCATGGGCACACGGGTGACATACAGATCAAATTTGCAGCCGCCATACAGAGCCGCTGGGGGTTGATGGGTCTGATAGGTTTTATTTGATGGGTTTAGTAGCAGCGCCCCCTGTTCACCTGTGCTGATCGTATTAACCTGAGATAACACAGAGACACCTGCTGCAGGTAGAGAACCACTTCCTGTTTCTACCTGCAGCACAAACAACTCGTCCTCAACACAGGCTTTTAAAGGACCATACTAACCATTTTTCATGTTTTATTCCCCGGTGGAGGCATACATTCACGCCACGCTTTTTATTGCGCTTAAATGCTAAAATTACATAACTTCTAAAAAAAAAACCTGAATACACGTCTTGTTGGTGATGATGGATTACCTATCCCAAGAACGTTTACAGTATCAACAAGTTGATTTTAATAGCGTACCAGAACAAATTGAAACCAATGGAGGTCTGGAAGGTAGGAAAAACATTTTTAATTCACTGTTCCAGTAGTATGCTTTGGAAAATGATTATCAGTAACATTACATGTATGAAAATTGAATATATTAGGCTCAAACATGCAAAATAGCTGGTATGGTCCCTTAAGCATCATGACGTAAGTGTGATGAAATTAAAGAGACACTGAGTTTGGGAGTGTAGACACTGTAGTCACCATGTGTGTGTGTGTGTCTGTGTGTGCATGTGTGCTTGCGTGTCAACAACCTTGCACCCTGTAAATGAGGCAGCAAAGATTGAAACAGAGAAAACTGCAGCAATCAAAGAATTTTCTTTGTAAATTTGTAGAAGTTCAACAATATCAGCATGGAGGCACTTTGCTGAAAATATTGAGGCTTCTGACAGCCAATCAGATTCATCCTGTCACAGCTGATACCACAAAACAATATGTACCAACATAATGCCTTCCTCCTGGTATTCATTCCCTTAAATACTGTATGGACGCACTTATATGTACATAGTGATATATAAACATGAAACGGCCTTTTTTAAGATTTCGTGTCAGACTATAAAATACCTGCAGACATTAAAACCACTTCATCTTTCTGGTAAAGAGTTTTTTAAGGAAGGGGAAGCGAGAGAGAAACTCTAAGATACTTTATTTTTACTTTACTCTTGTCTTTATTTTGATTTTCCTTTATTTTAATTTATTTTTGCTTTACTGTACTTTTTGCTTTATGGCATGGTGGCGTCATGGTGAACTCTTCTCCCTGCAGTTGTGAGCACCTGTGTCCACCAGGTAAACACGGGCAGCAGTGCGAGGAGAGATGTCCGTGTCAGAACGGAGGTGTGTGTCATCACGTGACAGGAACGTGCTCGTGTCCTGCAGGATGGATGGTACGTGTATGACCTTTGTTTACCTGTATTTTCCTCTTAACTCCGTCTGAAATGAGTTTGTGAAGATGATGTTTGATCTGTACGATACACGAATGTCACTGTTTTAGGTCTAAATCAGCAGGTGACCTCACCTTTACATGTAAAACTCAACACGCAAACATTTAGCATATTCTCATGCTGACATATGAAAGCTTCAGTTGTTGCCTTTTTAACAGTATCCGGCAATTTAAGACAGGATTTATGACATGGAAGTGGAAGCATCTTTATGAGCCAAAACAAGACAATCAGGTGACAAACATGATGAAGAGTTCAGTCTCCAGATGAAATCACGCCATCATCACGTGAGAATAACATGGGATGAAAGTGGATAAACTCCTGTATTCATTTTCTGTCTTGTTTCATCAGAAAAAGCAGACGTGTTGTAGATTTTTTTTTTTTTTTTTTTNTTTTTTTTTTTTTTTTTTGTTAGAGAGGAATGCTTTGGTATGTGGACTAGTTTCTGTGTCGTTTGATTTTTTTCTGCTGCTGTGTGTGACTTCCTGTCAGGGCTCGACCCTGCACCTATAATGGACCAAAATAGTTGTTTAAATGCTGAGCTCCTCAGTGCAGTCTGGTGGTTTAATCAGGAGATCAAATCATAAATAAACTGATCAGCTGAGTGTTTTTATCTATCAAAGTTATTGATCACTAACACAAGACAAAGTTTAAAATTTATCATCAGATTTCATACTGATGAAATTTACCATCAGATGAAACTCGTCTTCATTTTAGTGTGTCAGTGTGTTTTATGAATCACTTCCTGTCATGCAAATAAGGAAATACTGTAGTATTACTATTATTAAGACAAATGGTAACAGATGTTTATGAATGAGGGAACATGTGTGACGATGTTTTCCCTTATCAACATGTTAAATCTGGTTTGTTTTATGAATTTGAGCCTGAAGGTTTACAGGGTTTAGTAGCTGAGTAGGAACTGGGAATCAGAGCAGCAGGAGTGAGCTTTGGCGGTGTGCAGACAGAGTAATGACATCATCATCAGGAATGCTGTGATAAGGTGTGAGAGGGAGTCAGAGCGCTGCTGGAACACGTGATAAAATGAAACGGCTGAGACTGAAACTGTCTCTGTAGGAACCATTCGTCTTATTATCATGCAGCATGTAGACACACTGTGATTGCAGGATTTGGGTTTTTTTTTTTTTTTTTTTTTTGGTTGAGGTGGTCCATAGGCTCAGAATACCAAGATTAACCTCAGACCTCAGAGACCTGCAGACCTCAAAGATTCAGAGATCCAAAGAGTGAATCTTTGGATTCACTTGTTTAAGTTTTGTCTCATCTGCCGTCGACGAAACTTAAACGAGTGATTCCAAAGACAGCAGCTGTAAGAGCTATACATGTAGCTTACAGTGACTTTTACCACACAGATTACAATTTCTCCATTTATATGTGTGTTATTATGAGCACAGAACAGTATTAAGATCCTGGACCAACTTAAAAGCAACATGTGAAACTCAGCTCGTCTGTGGTGCCCATTTGCTTACCTAGCAGAGAGAGAGAGAGAGAGAGAGAGAGAGAGGGAGAGACAGACATAGTGACAGAGAGAGACATAGAGAGAGTGTACAGTCTCTGTCTCTCTCTTTCTCTGCTTCTCTCTCTCTCTCTCTCTCTCTCTCTCTCTCTCTCTCTCTCTCTCTCTCTGTCTGTCTTGGAATGTGATGAGATGAACTGAATTTGTCCTGAGCGTGCTCACTCAATGGAAAGCAAAGGTACCTGCTGCAGGTAGAGAACCACATCCTGCTTTTACCTGCAGCCTAAACAGCTCGTCCTCAACACATGTTTCTAAGCATCAGGAAATAACTGTGTGACAAACGCATGTTTGTCTGTTCCCATGTGTGGGAATCCCATCACGTGTGCATCCTTACACTCCATAAACGGGGCAGCAAAATATCAAACAGAGAAATATGCATTGAAGAGTGAATGTGTAGAAGTTTGACAATATTAGCTTCTCAGCATGGAGGCTTCTGCCAGCCAATCAGATCTACAGAATATTAGATCTACAGCCAATCAGATCTACAGCATATCAGATCTACAGAATATCAGATCTACAGCATATCAGATCTACAGCATACCTGCTCAAAGCCTAATGCTTCTTTTTAAAAAGAGATTGAACATGTTGATGCTGGTTTTGGAGCTCCTCTTCCTCAGACTGCAGGAGAGGTTACAGTGTAAAGATTAGCATCAGTAGAAATTAAAAAAGGTCATAGAAACATGGATGTCCTGAGTAAGGAAGCGTCTCGCTGTGGTTCTGCAGGGTTTGGTGTGCGGGCAGCCATGTCCAGACGGCCGCTTTGGAAGAAATTGTTCCCAAGAATGCCAGTGTCACAACAACGGGATTTGTGTTTCTTCCACTGGACAATGTCTCTGCAGCCCTGGATACACGGGAGAACGGTAAGATAACATTTGAGAGTAATTAGAAGGAATATTTCAGGCTGATTGTATGTGCAGACTTTGTGGTTGAAGCATGGCATAAACCACAAAACCTGCAACTGACTTTCAGCTGATTTTCATCAGTGTTCTACCTTTCAAAGCTCACAAACTCTCTGAACTAATTTTGGGTGGAAATAGAAATTTGTCTGAATTCTTTATTCTAACCGGTAAAAGCACTTGTGCTACTTTAGTCCCTGATTTGGACCAGAGACCCGAAGTTCAGTTCTGAAATGCCTCAGTGGAATGCTTTGTGTTTCAGGATTTGTTCTCAGAAAAGTCTGAGGATTTCATGAAATTTGATGGAGTTTTCACGTCTGTGTGGTTTGATCTGGTTCAGTTAGACTCAGGTTTGTTTCTGCTCTTTGTACGATTCGTTTATACATGATTGGACACAATAATCGCACCCAGTGTGGTCTGGTTCCAAACGAACTCTGGAGTGGTTCATTTGCAGTCTGAACACAATCCAACCACTTCTGAACCAATTACATATCAATCTGTTGATTTATTGATTGATTAGAAGTAGAGATGTGTTGTCACATGACTTTTGCTGATATATTTTGGATTAATTTGATGCTTTCCTGTGTGAATCTGAACCAAACTAAGGGTAAATGCAGCACTGGAACAGTTTAGGCTGGATTTACACCACGCACATGTGACCTGATTCCAATCTTTGCTCACATGCGACATATCAGATTTGCCTCCTGAAGATGTAAATGGTAAAAAGACACATGGAATCAGATATTCTCAGATCTGTTTTGGACCTCTTACATATGTAGAAATAAATCAGATACATATCAGATATCCACCAATACTGCTGCTGTCTAAATCCACAGATCAGAATTTCCTTCCCATTCCGACTCCTACATAATGTTCTGCTTTATCTGCATATGATGATGTCAGCATCAATATGATGACGCTCTCTGTAAACAGAAAATGGAGGACATGCTACATATATCAGACATGCTGATGTGTGTTTATGTCAAATAGACGTGTTAGTGTGACAGTTGCCGTTACAGTAATACTCCACCCACTTCTCCTCCGTGATCGCCTGATGAAACTACGTGTCCTGATGGAGAGATAAACGCTCACACAACATATCAGATGTTCTCTCTGCATGTGAAAGTTTTAACCTGCTGATTATATTTTTAAACATTTCTCTCATCCACTGAAGGTTTTCCTGATATTTTACTAAACTTCTTAATCTTTCAAAATCAAATATTCAAGTGATACACCCACCTTAAAAATCCATGTTTCTCCTGCTAATAGTTACACAGCCTTATGAAGTCATGGTCCTTTAAATTTTTCCATAAACACAGGTCTTCTTTTGGGACTATATTCCCCGGTGGAGGCATACATTCACTCCACGCTTTTTATTGAGCTTAAACACTAAAATTACATAACTTCTAAAAAAACCTGAATACACGTCTTGTTGGTGATGATGGATTACCTATCCCAAGAACGTTTACAGTATCAACAAGTTGATTTTAATAGCAGAATGAACTGAAACCAATGGAGGTCTGGAAGGTAGGAAAAACATTTTTAATTCACCGTTCCAGTAGTATGCTTTGGGAAATGATTGTCAGTAACGTTACATGTATGAAAATTGAATATATTAGGCTCAAACATGCAAAATGGATGGTATGGTCCTTTAAAATGTGAGCTCTTAGGTTATGGTTGTAGTTTCATTTAATTAGACACATTTTTCTGCATTTTTTTTCCTATTTCTATTTTACTCAGTTTGTTAACATATTTTTTTCTGATGCACGTAAAATATGTGTATTTAGTTTCAGTGATGTGGTGCAGACTTAAAGATTTAATATTAATATTAATTGTGATAAATCCATGAAATAATATCATGATATCTGAGGGTATTTTTGCAATAACAATATTAAAGATGATATTAACTATCTAACACTGAACTATTGATGATTGCATAAGTAAACAATACTGCAAAGTCACTTCCTGTTTGTTTTAAATCTCAAATCAGCTGATTGGTTCTCCTCCTCATATGACGTGTGACTTTCTTATTCACCAGGTGTTGCAGATATTGTCAATATTATATGAAAAACTTTTATCATATGAAAAATCATATCGGTAATATGAACAGAGAGAAAAGAAAAAAGAGAGAAAAGAGGGAAAAAATCATGAACAATGTAATATGGCACAACCCTCATCCCAAGTGTTGTTTTTTACACCAGGTAGTGAAAAAAATCTGTGTATTGAAGCAAAAATGCAGGAACATGAAAACAAAGCTAATATTGCAGTATATTGTACTATTAATTTACTATTTATTAATTCATTAATTTACTCATCATAAGTATCATGCCAGGATAATTACCAGTCCTATGGAGTTGTATAAATGGCCTTATACGGTCATATATACACTACAACAGTTTATATAACCTGTCCCTATCTGCAGAAAAAAATAGTTTCTAAGTCGTTTAAAAAGTGGAAAAAAAGTGAAATAAAATTCATTTATCTCCCAAACCTTTTTGTACAGAGAAAGCACACAAGCAGAAATCTCAGTCAGTGTTTTCATGCGTTTGCCAAGCAGGACTTTAAGTCCACATAATTAACAGTATCAGAGCGGCAGCGTATACTTAGGCAGACCAGCGCAGACAGGAATAGACCCTCAACTGCTCTTTATGAGTAAATCAGGGCTTGAGGGAAGCCAAACATCAGGGTACGACTCTGCCTGGCCGCGCCACACCCTGACCCGCTGGAATCCATTAACAGGCATAATACCAGGCAGGGGAGGGGCACTTGAGTCCATTCTGACAGTGACAAAGTGGAATGTGGATAAATGAGTGGACGAGCTTTAAAGGACCATACCACCCATTTTTCATGTTTGAGCCTAATATATTTAATTTTCATACATGTTACATTACTGACAATCATTTCCCAAAGGATAAAACCGTATTTCAGCTTTCCTGATATTTTGCAAAATCTCTTAATCTTTCAAAATCAAATATTCAAGTGATACACCCACCTTAAAAATCCATGTTTCTCCTGCTAATAGTTACACAGCCTTATGAAGTCACGGTCCTTTAAATTTTTCCATAAACACAGGTCTTCTTTTGGGACTATATTTCCCGGTGGAGGCATACATTCACTCAACACTTTTTATTGAGCTTAAACGCTAAAATTACATAACTTCTAAAAAAAAAACCTGAATACACGTCTTGTTGGTGATGATGGATTACCTATCCCAAGAACGTTTCAAGCAACAAGTTGATTTTAATAGAGAATGAACTGAAACCAATGGAGGTCTGGAAGGTAGGAAAAACATTTTTAATTCACTGTTCCAGTAGTATGCTTTGGGAAATGATTGTCAGTAACGTTACATGTATGGAAATTAAATATATTAGGCTCCAACATGCAAAATGGCCGGTATGGTCCTGCAACAGCATGATGAGATGCTGCTCAGAGTTCCTGAGTCTCGGATCTTATTAGTGCGAGCAGGAAGCAGTGTGAGGTGAAACACTCCAATAACCTTCAAACCCTCAACTTTACTCATGATGTCACAGTATGAGAAGCCAAAACTTAAAGGACAGTACCGCACTTTTGCATGTTTGAGCCCAATAAATACAACCTGCATACACATTATGTTACTGATAAGCATTTCCCAAAATATGCTGCTGGAGTGGTAAATATTAGAATTGTTTATCCTACCTTCCAGACTGCCATTGGTTTCAGTTCATTCATCACATAAAAATTGCATGTAGAGACTTGAAACATGTTTGAGATAAATAATCTATCACAGAGAACATGATATATCCAATTTTTTTTCAACGTAAATTTATTTAACTTATCCAACACAGAGCTGCAAGGAAGGAAATGTATGCCTCCGCCAAAGAATATAGTCCCAGGAGAAGACAACTTTTACCAAGAAACTAAAAACAACCATCCCTTCTAAATTTGTTAGCAGATGAAACATTGAATTTTAAGGTGAGTGTATCACTTGAACATTTGTTTTTTGAAAGATTAGGAGATCTGTCAAAATAACAGGAAAATTAAATCACAGTTTTATGTTTTGGAAAATGGTTATCAGCAATGTAATGTGTATGCGGATAGTATTTATTAAGCTTAAACATCACATCACAAACATCAAGTCACCAGTATGGTCCTTTAAATGAGTAAAGAGGATATTTGGCTGGGTCTGTCTGAATGGGGGGGTTGAGCAGGCAGTTTGATGTGGTTGTATATGTGTTGTGATGAAGCAGGGAGACGATGAAGACTGATTGCGTTCGTTTTCAGACTGTTTGCAGGTGGTTTGGGGTTTTTTGAGCTTTTACGTGCTGTACGTGACTGGACTTCAGAGTGGAACCAGCTCAGCCAGAAGCACGTATGGAACACGGATGTAAAAACTTAGACCTGTTTACTCGCTACCTCTGCCAACTGTCTGTGTGTTCGCTGACCTCCTGACCTTTCCTCTGTTACGATCCTCAGGTTAATATTTACTGTTGACCGACATGTTGCTGCATATAATACATGTTGATTCTAGCCAGGGTTTGAGCATGAACATGTGATCATAAGTGGAAAACTGACAAATTTAATTATAGTTCAAGATGTTTGCATGCAAGCTAAGAGTGTTTTAGATCTGCAGATCGTTTGTTCTGGTCTGAATCAGGGACTAAATTGTCAGTTTGGTTCCGTTTCACACAGGAAAACATCAAATCAAACCAAAATATATAAGCTAAAGTCATGTGACAACACTCTCTCTGCTCATTGGTCAGAAATGTCTGGGGGCGGAGAAAGAAACTCCAAACAGGAAGTAGTTTCTATGGTGTCAAAGTAAATCAGAGTAACAAAGATGAATGTGGATCCTTTCCTAGTCATAGCATCATTTGATCCATGAAGAAGAAAACTATGACAGCAGAAGCTGAATCTGACTTCAAGACAACGTGTGGAAAACCACATGCTGCGTCACATGATGTGAAGAAGACGTATTGCCTTCAGACGCTGAACAGGAGAATGGAGCAACATGCTGAGAACATACAAGCACACGCTAACCTGANCTTCAGACGCTGAACAGGAGAATGGAGCAACATGCTGAGAACATACAAGCACACGCTAACCTGAATACAAACACATGTTAGCTAAGATTGATGTGTTTCCACCTTTAACTGCATCTGTTTGATTTGATCATCAAAGGTGGAGTTTACTTGAACTGCACACACAAACACACACACATACACACACACACACACACACACACACACACACACACACAGCTACATCTCTGCTGCTAATCAATCAATACATCAACAGATCAATACATCAATAGATTAATACATATCAATACATCAATAGATCAATACATTAATACACAAAGAGATTGATCTGAGTTGGATCAGAAGTCGTGTGCATCATGTTCAGAGCTGCAGAGTTGGTTTGGAGCTGATGAGGCGCTCCTCCTCTAAACGTCTTCAGCCCAGGCAGGAAATGAACCTGAGTCTGACTGAACCAGATCAAACCACACAGGTGTCAAAACGCCCCAAATTCACTTCACTTTTGAGTGTGCTGATGATGATGAACTATTGTTCTACAATGCAGTGCAACAAGTGAACTGGAGTATCTCCTCACATGTAAAAAAAAAAAAGAAGAAAAAAAAGAAAAAAGAAAAAGATGAAATTCCTGCTAGAATACAACAAAAAAAAAAAGCATTACAGGACCGAATGAGATGACTGCTGTTCTCTCTCTCTCTCTCTCTCTCTCTCTCTCTTTGTTTCCCTGACATTGACCTTTGACATTGATCCTCCTCTTCGTTGTGTGTGTTTTCTCTGGTCTGTGCAGGTGTCAGGATGAGTGTGCGGTCGGTACATATGGCGTCAGCTGTGCGGAGACATGCCGCTGTATGAACGACGCCAAGTGCTACCACACCAACGGCATGTGTGTGTGTGAGGCAGGATACACGGGGGAGATGTGTGAGGTCCGCCTGTGTCCTGAAGGAATCTACGGCATCAGATGTGATAGGAAGTGTCCATGCTCTGCCCACAACACACGCAGGTACTGAAGCAGCACTGTACCATCACCAGCACCATCACTGTACCAGTATATCACCATCACTATCACCATCATCATCACATACCAGCACTATCACCATCACTAGTACATCACCAGCACCAACAACAGCACCATCACCTTATCAGTACATCACCATCACCAGCCCCATCACTTTACCAGTATATCACCATCACCATCACTATCATCATCACATACCAGCACTATCACCATCACCAGTACATCACCATCACCATTACCGTACCAGTACATCACCATCACTGTCACCATCACCACCAACCCCATCATTGTACCAGTACATCACCATCACTATCACCATCACTATCACCATCATCATCATCACCATACTATCACCATCACCAGTTCATCACCATCACTGTCATCAGTACATCACCATCACTATCACCATCATCATCACCGTACCATTACATCGCCATCACCGTACAAGTACATCACATCACTATCACCATCACCATACCAGTACATCACCATCACTATCACCACCACCATCACCGTACCATTACATCGCCATCACCGTACAAGTACATCACATCACTATCACCATCACCACCATCACCATACCATTACATCACCATCACCGTACCATTACATCACTATCACCATCACCATCACCACCATCACCATCACTGTATCAGTACATCACCATCACTATCACCATCACTATCACCATCACCACCATCACCATACCATTACATCACCATCACCGTACCAGTACATTACCATCACTATCACCATCACCATCACCACCATCACCATCACTGTACCAGTACATCACCATCACTATCACCCTCACCACCATCACCATCACTATCACCATCACCACCATCACCATCACTGTACCATTACATCACCATCACCGTACCAGTACATCACCATCACTGTCACGCCAAGAAAACATCAACTCAAACTCTGATTAGATCAGATTGTTGCAACAAATGTGTGTTTTTTTCCACGTCATGCACACACACCACGATTAGACTAAAATCAGAGTAACGTGACTCTAACAGCTCGTAGATTTTATTTTCTAATCAGGTACGTAAACGTTATAATTGGTGTAAAACATCTTGCACATGCAGAGTCTGCATGTATTTCCTCAGCAGGAAATAATGTGTCCTCGTGCTCTGATTACACAGTGTGTCACGTACACACAGCAAACCCTGTTCATTCATCCATCTATATGTCTTAAAGGACCATATCGGTGATTTAGCATGTTTCAGCCCAATCTGTACAACCACACATATTACATTACTGCCAACCATTTTTTAAACCATAATACTGGAACGGTAAATATTAGAATTGTTTTTCCTAACTTCCAGGCTGTCATTGGTTTCAGTTCATTCCAGTATGACATAAAAATCAACTTGTCGAGACTTGAAACATGCTGAGATAAATAAGCCATAACAGAGAACAACATGTCTGTTCATTTTTTTTTTTTTTTTTTNTTTTTTTTTTTTTTTTGTCCGAGTTACTTAATTGATCCAACACGGAAGAACATGTATGTCTCCACCAGGAAATATAGTCCTAGGAGAAGACGACTTTTACTGAGAAATGAAAATGAGCATCTCTTCTACAATCACGCATAAATGTTAGCAGGTGAAACATTGAATTTTAAGGTGAGTATATCACCTGAACATTTGATTTTGATGAGAGGATTTGGCAAAATAACAGGAAAACTAAAATACGGTTTTATGTTTAAGAAAGTGGCTGCCAGTAACATGTCAGTGTGGGCCATATGTATTGGGATTAAAAATGCAAAATCACCAGTATAGTCCTTTACACCACCTAACACTGAGAGATTAGAATAGAATAAGAATAGAATAATAACTTTATTGTCCACCGAGGTGGAAATTTGTCTTTGGCCTCACAAGTGGTACAATGTAAAAACAACACATTAACTAGACAAACACACCAGACTGGCACAAAAATTTCAATTGTTAAGTGAATGGCAAAATAAAATAAAACATTTGATCTTTAACACAGAAAACAATCATCATCAATCTAAATCTAAAATCCTCAAGAGTTCAACAAGGAAACTGGTTGGGATGAGGGTTCTCTTGTATATGTTCTTAGAGGCTGTAGGAACCTGATATCTCTGTCCTGAAGGGAGCAGTTCAAATTCATAGTGCAGAGGATGCAGAGGATCAGACACTCTCTGATGAGCCTTCCGTCTGGCTGCTCTTCATACATATTTGTCAGTTGTTTCTGTGGCCTTCCAGTAATTTTGCTCCCCATATTTACAATTCTTGTCAATTGACTTCTGCTCTTGGCTCCTAGACTCCCAAACCAAGCTGTCATACTGAAGGAGATGACACTTTCTACCAGGCTTTTATAAACCAGCTCCAAAATGTCTTGTCTGACATCATAGAAGCAAAGTTTTTTTTTTAACTAGATACAGATGTTGCATTGCTTTCTTAAAAATGAACTCAATGTTTGCTGTAAAGGCCAGGCTGCTATCAAAAAAGGTTCCCAGGTATTAAAATCTTCCACGGTCTCTGTAGGGAGGCCATTGAGGAAAACAGGAAGACAGGAGAAACTTTGTGTACACCAATTGTTAATTATCAATTCCTTCGTCTTGCTCTCATTAATAATCAGTTCAATGTCCTTACACCAGTTTATGAGCTCGTTGATATGATTAATGTATTCCATGTCTCTGTACATATCACCCTCTTGTAATAATCCGATTAGAGCGATCTTATAAGTTTAATGTATGTTAGTGCATTTCATGAGTTTAATCCATAACATATATATCTGTGTCAGACTGAACCAGATCAAGTTTCATGTTTCAGCTTTAATCTGATGTTCGTGTCAGATTGTGACATCGACACTTGGTGAAACACGTTAAAAAGAACAACATGGACAGGAAGCCATGGACACTCTCACACTTACATAGACACACACACACACACACACACAATTTACATACATGAGAAACATAAGAGTTGTCATGATTTTCACAATGTTTGAATGTCAGAAACAGCCTCATGATATTTCATATCTCAGCCATGCTCCTATTGGTCGGTTTTCAGACCTGGGTGGTAGCAGCAGTCACACTGAGAGATTTTGGTGTTAAACATCAGAGATTTTGTCTCAGGTTTGCCTGTGGAGATGTCTCATATCACCGTGAAGGACTACCATGTTGGATCTATGACCAGGGATTCCTTCACGTGTCTCATTATTGCTGTCGTTTGTCTGGAAGGACCCAAAATCACACAGCATGTCAGGGATTTACATGTATGATGGTCTGAATCAGAGAACAGACTAATAATCAGAGAACAGACTAATAATCAGAGAACAGACTAATAATCAGAGAACAGACTAATCATCAGAGAACAGACTAATCATCAGAGAACAGACTAATCATCAGAGATCAGACTAATAATCAGAGAACAGACTAATAATCAGAGATCAGACTAATAATCAGAGAACAGACTAATAATCAGAGATCAGACTAATAATCAGAGATCAGGCTAATAATCAGAGATTAGGCTAATAATCAGAGAATAAGAGCGATGGAGACATAGCTTGGTGCATTTGTGTTTCTGGATCTTCTGATAGTGAACCATGCTAGTGAACTGTGCAGACGTTATAAGCGTGCAGCTTCTGATGGGTCAGATCAGCTGCACGTGTCCTAACAGAGAACAGCCTACCTGCTGTCTCAGGTAGGCCAGCTGCCAGTCAAACACAGGCTCCTCCTCCTCCTCTTCTTCCTCTCTAACCTTCATCCTGCTGCCACAGCTGAAAACACGTCGGAGGCATTAATGACAGCAGCTTCTGCTCTTCTTTGCTTCTCTTAATGCAGCAGATGTCACCAAATCTGATTTGGCCAAAGATGAAACGACACTGAACACAGCAGCCTGTAGCGCCCTCTGCTGGCAGGGCAACAAACTTAAAAAACATGAAACTAAAATATGAAAACTGTAAGTAAAACAAAAAATCACACACACATTGTCCTTCAAACAAGTGTGACTTTATCAAGGACAACAATAAGATTAAAAATAAATAAATCTGGGTGAAAATCTGATTATAAAAGACCATTTACCACAGAGAGCAGTTTAAATCCTTCATTATGTCTGTATGAATAGAATCATACTCTGCTGTTATTGCAGGAGATCCTGTTTATTGTTGCTGCTGGTGAATTTCCTCTGGCAGCAGCAAAGAAACAATATTTCTATCATCATGTGAAGCAACATGGTTTTCCACACGCTGTCTTGAAGTCAGATTCAGCTTCGACTTCATGGATCAAATGATGCTATGACTAGGAAAGGATCCACATTCATCTTTGTTACTCTGATTTACTTTGACACCAAAGAAAACTACTTCCTGTTTGGACTTTTGTTCTCCGCCCCCAGACATTTCTGGCCAATGAGCAGAGAGGGTGTAATCACATGACTTTTGCTGATATATTTTGGTTTGATTGGATGTTTTCCTGTGTGAAACTGAACCAAAGCAACAATTTAGTCCCTGATTCAGACCAGAGCAAACGATCTACAGATATAAAAACACACTTATCTCTGTTCCTCTTCTGTCACCAGCTGCCACCCGATGTCAGGTGAGTGTACCTGTGGGCGTGGCTGGTCAGGCCTCTACTGTAACGAGACATGCACACCGGGCTTTTTTGGAGAGTCCTGCCAGCAGGTTTGCCAGTGTCAGAATGGAGCCGACTGCCACAGCGTGAGCGGAGAGTGTGTGTGTGCACCGGGTTTCACGGTAAAGCACTTCTAACACATCCATGTTATGGTTGCCATGCAGCTGCTGGATGTGATTCTTCCACATGACAGGTAGCTGTTCTCTCTCTGTTGACTGTCTCAGGGTGCTAACTGTTCCGTCCGCTGCCCAGTGGGAACTCATGGAGTTAACTGCTCCTCCAGCTGCACCTGCAAGAATGGAGCTCAGTGCTCACCTGTGGATGGATCCTGTTCCTGCAAACCAGGTGAGAGGAGCAGGGAGATGAGATGGGGGGGGAGGGG
>VXCM01003598.1:38119-78689 GCA_014773175.1 Lucifuga dentata
AGTATCAACAAGTTGATTTTAATAGCAGAATGAACTGAAACCAATGGAGGTCTGGAAGGTAGGAAAAACATTTTTAATTCACCGTTCCAGTAGTATGCTTTGGGAAATGATTGTCAGTAACATTATACGTGTATGAAAATTGAATATATTAGGCTCAAAATGCAAAATTGTTGGTATGGTCCTTTAATTACTCATTTAATTTCTTTCTCATGTAAAAACACCAAACATTTGCTTGCTGCTGCAGTGTGAGAATCTGCTGCCTTTCTCTGATTTTTTTGACTGTTGGTCAGACTAAAGAAGCAGCTTTAAGACATTAATTTGACATTAAGTTTCTCTGGTGATTTCAGAGGGAAATTTGTCATGATTTGACATTTTGTAAACACTAAACTCTTCTTTTACGTTCCTTCTTTGGTTGCGTTGAGCAGCATGTTGATGCGGGGAGTTCAGGGTTTTTTTGTTTTTTTTCCTCACTGTTTGTGGTTAGCATGCCAGCCCTGCTTAGCAACGTGCTCACAGACTCTTCAAAGAGGCTTTTGTACCTGTTCCACTTGGCTCCTCATTCCTCCCCCCTTCATGCTGCTGCTCAGAGACGAAACAGAGGAAAAGGGAAGTGCATGAAGGAAAGATGGCAGCAGGAGCCTTCTGCTTGCACCTCAGGGACGCTAGAGTTAATACTAGACTTTGAGTCACCGTGTTCACGAGTTAATAGTCCGTCTTTCTACTTATCCGAATTATCGAGGCTGCAACTGGAAGCAAAATGCAAAATGGGTGGTATGGTCATATTCTTTCATTTTTTTCTGGTTTTTGGTGTAAATTATGGTGGCTGTGAAGTACAAAACACAAACACAAAGTGCAAAACACATTTACAAATCAGAAACACTTTTACAATTTACAAAACACTTTTACCATTTCAAAATGCTTCTACAATCTAGAAAACACTTTGAAAATTTTGAAAACACAATTTTGAAAACACTTTTACAATTTAAAAAAAACACTTTTACGATCTAAAAAGCACAATTTAGAAACATTTTACAATTTAGAAAAAACTTTTACAATTTAGAAAAAAAATTTAGAAAAGTTTTACAATTTCAAAAATACATTTACAATTTTGAAAACACAATTTTGAAAACACTTTTACAATTTAGAAAAAACTTTAACAAATTCGGAGACACAATATTACAATTTTGAAAACACTATAACGAGTGACAAAACAGAAAAGGTAGGGACAAAGATTCTTGTTCATGATTGGACAGCACCTATGTCAGTTACTTTTTTTGAAAGGAACTATGGGGAAGTAAACATTCTAACTCCTCTGAAGTGTTGTGGTAAGTTTTAAGCCAAGTTTTAAAACATCCTCTCTATTGTTGCTGTTCCTGCAACAATAGAGAGGATGAGGATTTTCTCCTGCTAATAGTTTTGCATGCTAATAGTTATGCTGCCTTATGAAGTCATGGTGTCCTTTAAATTTTTCCATAAATGCAGGTCTTCTTTTGGGACTATATTCCCTGGTGGAGGCATACANTTTAAATTTTTCCATAAACACAGGTCTTCTTTTGGGACTATATTCCCTGGTGGAGGCATACATTCCCTCCACGCTTTTTATTGTGCTTAAATGCTAAAATTACGTAAATTCTAAAAAAAAAACAAAAAAAACCTGCATACACATCTTGTTCACGATGATGGATTACCTATCCCAAGAACGTTTCAAGTATCAACAAGTTGATTTTAATACCAGAATGAACTGAAACCAATGGTGGTCTGGAAGGTAGGAAAAACATGTTTAATTCACCGTTCCAGTAGTATGCTTTGGGAAATGATTGTCAATAATGTTACATGTATGAAAATTTAATATATTAAGCTCAAACATGCAAAATGGGTGGTATGGTCCTTTAACATGCTGATTCTTCATTGGTTTTTACCTGTGACACACCTGACAACAACGCTATCTTAATGGGACACTGATTCATGTAAAGAAAGTCTTATGAATGAGCTTCATTTGTCACGGCGCTTATACGTGGTGATGCTGTGTAGTTACTGTGATTTTTTATGAATCGCCTCCATGTCTTTTGATTTAGATCAGATAATTGGGTTTTTGTGAGCAATGTCACTGCCTGCAGATTCCAGCATCAGCATATTAAACGTAGCTGAGGCTGCTGAACATGCTAAGCTCTGAGCTAAGTCAGTAGACTAGCCTAGCCTGGGGTCTGTTGTTGTGCCCATGTGTCTCACGTGGAAAAGTGTAACAGGATGGATATTATTAATGCGAATGTGCTTTGTATTTTATAAATGTACAAAGAAGTTTGAACATTTTGACTAAATCGGTGACTCGGAAGAGAACAGGTTTTTTTTTTTTCCATCGGACTGTTTGATTGATCCAAATGTCACAAGTCTACTTAATAGATACTTCTAATGTCACAATTACTATATGACATACAGTATGTCTAATCATTTAGTAATGCAAAAAAGGCACAATCGCTTTCAGTTAGAATTTGATTTTCTGCTAATTAAGCACTCAGTTGTATCAGTTATTGAGTCCATGCACGGTATTGTAAATTGTGTGTGTGTGTATGTGTGTGTATGTGTGTGTGTGTGTGTGTGTGTGTAAATGTGTGTACAGGTATTCACTGTGACAGCGTGTGTGCAGAGGGCCGTTGGGGTCCGAACTGTTCTCTGCCCTGTAACTGTAAGAACGGAGCGTCGTGCTCTCCGGATGAAGGCACGTGTGAATGTGCACCAGGATTCCGAGGCACCACCTGCCAGAGGAGTGAGTCCACCATCGCACCACCTCTCACTACGTCTCACTCTGCACCTCCACCCACACTCAGCTCCTCCTTTAAAGCTGCAATCCACTTACAGACGTTCTAAAACACACACCCAGCACCACACACCCCTGCACATTAGTGGTGTGCAGATACAGATGCACAGGTAACCAGATGTCCATCCTGATCTTAACACCAGCCAATTATACCCTCTCAACATCTCAACATTTCAACTGATGCTGCGTGAGGAAGATGAGCTGCAGGAGCATACAACATCAAACATACACAACATTATCTCTTACAGGAATAGGAGATAAAACATTAAAACACTTTGTGCAGATGCTTTGATCATCATGTCATCAGTTATGACAGGATGAATCTGATTTGTTGGAGATCATGTCATCAGTTGTGACAGGACGAATCTGATTGGCTGTCGATCATCACGTCATCAGCTGTGACGAGATGAATCTGATGGCTGTCAATCATCATGTCATCAGCTGTGACAGGATGAATCTGATTGGTTGCAGATCATCATGTCATCAGCTGTGATGGGACGAATCTGATTGACTGTCAATCATCATGACATCAGATGTGACAGAATGAATCTGATTGGCTGTAGATTATGTCATTAGCTGTGACAGGATGAATCTGATTGGTTTTAGATCATCATGTCATCAGCTGTGACAGGATGTATCTGATTGCCTGTCAATCACCACATCATCAACTGTGACAGGATGAATCTGATTGGCTGTCAATCATCCATGTCATCAGCTGTAACAGGATGAATCCGATTGGCTATAATCATCACATCATCAACTGTGACAGGGTGAATCTGAATCTGATTGGCTATCGATCATAATGTCATCAGCGGTGACAGGATGAATCTGATTGGTTGTTGATCATCACATCATCAGCTGTGACAGTTTGAATCTAATTGGCTGTAGATCATCATGTCATTAGCTGTGACAGTTTGAATCTGATTGGCTGTAGATCACATGTCATCAGCTGTGACAGGATGAATCTGATTGGCTGTAGATCATCATGTCATCAGCTGTGACAGGATGAATCTGATTGAAGTAATTAAACGTGCAGCATTTTCGCCTGGCCCCTTTTTTCCATGTTTGGATGTTTCACTATCACTGTGTGGCTTTGGCTTGGTTTTTCACGTTTTCACTGATATTTCCCTGCAGTTTGCTCCCCGGGTTACTTTGGTCACCGCTGCAGCCAGGCCTGCCCACAGTGCGTCCACAGCAACGGCCCGTGTCACCACGTCACCGGACAGTGTGATTGTCTGCCCGGGTTCAAGGGGGCGCTGTGCAACGAGGGTGAGTCACTGCACAGGACATAATTACCTGACAACACACCTTTACTACTGCTGCACTAAGGCGTAACAGCTTATCATGCAGCTTTTCATTGATCAGTTTCCCACTGCAGCAAATTATTCAACTGATGACATTTTCTTAAATGTCCCTTCTAAAAGATACAAGTTATTCAGGAAGCATCTTCACCTTCAGGCAGCTCCAAGGTGAACTCTGAAGCAGGAGGAGAAATTTTATTCGACATTATAAAATACTTTCTGTGTTTATTAACCTGATTTATATGCTGATAAAGTCTAAAATGTGGTTGAGTAAAGTAACACTGATTCTTTCTCAACAACTCCTGCTGTTACACAAGAAACTGAAAACCAGCATGTGTTTAGACTAGTTTAACACAAAGACTGGAAGCAGATTAGCCCAGTTTAGAACAAATACTGGAAGCAGCTTAGCCAAATTTAGCACAAATACTGGAAGCAGATTAGCCAAGTTTACCACAAATACTGGAAGCAGATTAGCCAAGTTTACCACAAATACTGGAAGCAGATTAGCCTGTTTTAGCACGAATACTGGAAGCAGATTAGCCTGTTTTTAGCATAAATACTGGAAGCAGATTAGCCTGTTTTTAGCACAAATAATGGAAGCAGATTAGCCTAGTTTAGCATAAAGATTGGAAGCAGATTAACCTGGTTAAGCACAAATACTGGAAGGAGAGTGAAAATATTAGCCTCAATATAGATAATGTACAGTCGAGTATATTGGTTTATTATTATTTATTATTGCTACACTTTCTCAGGGAGCTTTCAGTGGAATAAACATCATTTGAAGTTCACCTCTGAGCCTAGCTTAGCTACCTTTACACTAGGCTAAGCTAGACTAAACCTGTTCTGGGTCTGATCTGAAAAGTTGAGGATTTTCCAGAAAGTCAGGATGTTCCGTTAACCATAGAATAAAAACACAAACTGACATGGAAAAGTTCAGGTTAGTTTACTCATGTGTGTGTATGTATGTGTGTGTATGTGTGTGTGCAGTGTGTCCCAGCGGGCACTTCGGTAAGACGTGTGCGTGGAGCTGCAGCTGCACCAATAACGGCACCTGTAACCCCATCGATGGTTCCTGTCAGTGTTACCCAGGATGGATCGGCAGCGACTGCTCACAGCGTGAGTCGCTCACGCTAACATGTCGTCATGTAAACCGACCTGTGGAAGAAAAACATCAGAAAGTCTGGAAAACTAGACGGAAATACCTAAAGTACTTCTTACTTAAATATAATCAGTTACCTCCCACCTAGAATATTGTAAGCTTCTCTAAACTAATTTTGCTTGAAACAATCAGTAGGTTTACATGTATGTTAAAACTTCAGTTATGCTCAGATTAAGGCAATAAATCAACTGTTTCACATCATAATTACACAAACACCATAATTAGACTGAAATGGACATAATCTTATTCTGAGTAAAAGCTGATTTATGCTTAATGGACATGACATGTTGTTTTAGGTTGTTTGCGTGCCATTTCCATGTCATTTACGTGTGCTTGTTTGTGTGTCATTTGCCTGTCATTGTTTGTGTGTTGTTTATGTGTTATTGTTTACATGTCATTGTTTGCATGTTGCTGTTTGCCAAACATTGTTTGCATGTTGTTTATGTATCGTTATTTCCGTGTCGTTGCTTGCGTGTTGTTGTTTATGTGTTGTTGTTTGCGTGTCGTTACAGCGTGTCCGCCGGCTCAGTGGGGACCAAACTGCATCCACACCTGTAACTGTCATAACGGAGCGTTCTGCAGCGCTTATGATGGAGAATGTAAATGTACACCTGGATGGACCGGCCTGTACTGCACACAACGTCAGTGTCTCACACACACACACACATGTGCCTGCATTTGTGTGTATGTGCGTGTGCGTGTATGAGAGTGTATGTGCTCCCAGATTCACAAAACCTCTTTATCTTCACCACAATTATTACCCGATGCCTCAAAAAAACTTGCAATAAGGCCTGATAAAGCTGAGCTACTTTACATTATTGGGTCCACCTGGTCGTTTTTGACCTGTGTAGTTATGGAAATTATCCATCAGTCTTACATTCATTCAGTACATGTCATTGTTTAATTTTGGTTTTCATGTTATTCTCAGTAAAACCTTGAAATGGTTTTGAGTGAAAAAGCCCAAACATCATGATGTGATGCAGCATGTGTTAGGATCTGGACACCAGATGATGGGAGGGGATATTTTATATATATATATATATATATATATATATATACTGTATATACTGTATAGACTGTACAGGCAGTCCCCGGGTTACGAACGCTCGACTTACGAACAACCCGCACTTACAAACGGACCGCCATAAAGCCTATTAAATTAAAAATTCGAGTTACATACAATGATTCGTAATAATGAACGGCACACTACTTTACGACGCACATCAGAACAACAGAAGAATGCCTCTTCTGACATGTAAGACATCAAGGAGAGACAGTAAGTGTTAACTCCCATGTTTTTTTATATCTGCCACACACACACACACACACACACACACACACACACACACACACACANCTCTCTCTCTCTCTCTCTCTCTCTCTCTCTCTCTCTCTCTATGTTTACGATGTTTTAGGATATCTGAAAGTGTTTATTTAATGTTTCTTATGCATAGAAAGGTAAAATATATGCGCTAGATAAGCACCTTACTTAACTGTTCCGACTTATGAACAAATCCGACTTACAAACAGCCATGAGCATGGAACTCTCTCTCTCTCTCTCTCTCTCTCTCTCTCTATATATATATATATATATAATATGTGTATAATAATAGTCAGCATGTAATACTGGGTTGCAGGCTGTCCACTGGGATTCTTCGGGAAGGACTGTTCTCAGAGCTGCCGGTGCAGGAACGGAGCAGACTGTGACCACATCTCTGGACAGTGCACGTGTCGCACCGGCTTCATGGGATTCCACTGTGAACTCAGTATGCACCGCCATGCTACATGCTACATCCACACGCATCATTCCATATGCTTAACCGCTCATTTTTGGTTGTATTATGACAGATACAGCCATTCCAGCTGTAAATAAAGCCTGAACCTCTTCTCTTGTTATTTTTTGTTTATTTATCAGAGTGCCCTCCCGGTTCCTATGGTTACGGCTGCCGCCAGGTGTGTGACTGTCTGAATAACTCCACCTGTGATCACATGACTGGTACATGTTACTGTAATCCTGGCTGGAAGGGAGCGCGCTGCGACCAAGGTGAGCACCGCCTCACTCATACTTCAAGTCAAGTTATTTATAAGAACATTTAAAAACAACAAAGTTGACCAAAGTGCTGTACAAATATAAAACACAAATACTCACTAATACAGAGCCCAAAATATCTAATACGTGTATTTTGTGGCTCTTTGTAGCAGTATGCTTTTATTCTTGGCTCTTCGTGTCTGATTGGTTGGCCTCCCATGATATAAAACATAAATAGTATCAGCAGATAAAATGAGCTCAAATTTTAAGGTCACATGTAAACAACAAAACAAGTAAAACCCTCAACCAAAAAGGGAAAGGTTGAGGAAAAAAACCCTGTTAAAGGATCATACCAGTGGTTGTGCATGTTTGAGCCCAATACATACAATCACACGTTGCATTACTGACAACCATTTCTCAAAATATACTACTGTACTTTGGTGGTAAATATTAGAATTGTTTTTCCTACCTTCCAGACTGCCATTGGTTTCAGTTCATTTCAGCACGACATAAAAATCGACTTGTAGAGACGTGAAACTTGCTGAGATAAATAATCCATCACATCAAACAAGACGTCTATTAGGTTTTTTTTTGCCAAAGTAATTTAATTTAACTGATCCAACATGGAGCTACATGGAAGAAAATGTATATCTCCGCCAGGAAATATAGTCCCAGGAGAAAACAGCTTATATATAGAAATTAAAAAGCAACTGTCACTTCTAAACCATGTGTAAGTGTTAGATGGTGAAACATTGAATTTTAAGGTGAGTGTATCACCTGAACATTTGATTTAAATCTCATCTAAAGATGCCATTAAAAAGCATGTGACACCTCTCCTCAAACAAAACTCATGTCAGCGTTTCAGTCGGCTGTTTGGAATCCTCCCATAATTCTCTGCAGTTGACTTTATGATGTGTGACAGCAAACAGGAAGTAGTCCTGACATACACCTTTCTCTGCAGTAGGCGTGGTGGTGGTGGGGAACCTGAACAGTTTGACCAGTGCAGCCATGCACGTGGACACCTACCAGATTGGTGCTATTGCAGGCATCATCGTCCTGGTGCTGCTGGTTCTCTTCCTCCTCCTCCTCTTCATCATCTACAGGAAGAAACAGAAGGGCAAAGAGCCCACCATGCCGGCCGTGACCTACACTCCCGCCATGAGGGTCACTGCCGATTACACCATCACAGGTATGTTCACCTGCTTCAAACTGCAGCCAGTCACAAACACTTTGACATTTCCTCTGTTAAGCACATTTAGACAAAATCAAGATGCTGTTTCTCCAAAAACACGTCTTCATATCGCTTTCATCTTACAGTATTTTTGTACTTTTCTCATACTGTAAAGCCACAAAATGCATATTTCTCAGGAGAGAAAACATCCACTTCGGATGTGAACACAGGTTCAACCCTGAAATAATAACTCATATCTCCAGGAGTTTTACTCAGCGACATTAAGCTTGGCTAATGTCTGCCCGATTTAGGGACATGTTTAGCTTTAGGCAGTGCTTGAAGTGGGCCTGTATACAGTACCGGGACCTCTGTGATTTTCATTTCAGAGTACCGGGACATTTTTGGGAGTACCAGAAGCTCTCATAAATCTTCCATACTCTACTGCAGAACAACGCAGAGGAAATCAATAGCAAAGGTTGCAGCCGGACAAATTAAACCAGAGACTGCACATTAACATATACCAGAGGTCTCATTTACAAACGCACAAAACATGGCTTGAAAGTTGCGTATGCTACTTCTCACATTTGGGTTTTATAAAAACAAACTTGACGGAAGAATTTGTGCACCTGAATGGAAACTCTGTACCATGCGTACGCACATTTTGGAGACCGGGGTGTTTGGCGACACAGATGGAAAAGCAGAGGATGAATTAGATTTCTCAGTGATTATTCCACACAAGTCATTCCACAGAACCAAACTCTGAATTCTAGCATAGATCTGCTCTGACAGAGCCTGTTTAAGCTACACTTACTTCAAAATAGATCCTCTCCATGCAGCTATGATTAATAAACTTAATTCACGTGACCTTGTTAATGTTGATATGCGGTAGTGGTGCATAAAGGTGCTATGAAACAACAGCATTAATATTCTGATCACAACAGATCTGTCTGATTTTTCATTGAGCTATCATTGATCTATCAGGTTTATTGTTATTAGTGTATGGTTCTGTGGTTTAGAAGCTGCAGGTGAGAGGTGCAGCTCCTCACTTCATTTAAACCCTCGCAGCTCAGAGCAGCTCAGTCTGACTCGCTCAGAACTGCTAAATGTGATGCATTTATGAAATTAAAAAATCTAAAATGGATTTAGCAGATTCACCTGCACATCAGCGTCCCATCCTTTATGCAGCACTGCACCTTCTGGCATCCGCCTTTTAGTCTGACAAACTTTTAATTCAGTCTAAATTTAAATTTCAAATGATTTAATATTTGTTAGAGTGACTCATTTCCAGCTGCAGCATGCTGTGATTGTTGTTGCTGCTGAGGCTCCAAATCTAACATTTTCCTGATTTAACCTCGTCCACAATACCTGCATTTCTGACTCACATGATTTTTTTTCTTGATCTACCAATCAGAAGTCTCCATTGTCTCTGAAGCACAATGACGTACAAACTCGTTTATATGTATATCAGTATTCACATATTCACAAACATCTTTGCATTGCGTGAAGCCATGCATAGGCATGGTTTTATAAATCTGAATATTTTTGTACACAAGCCATTTCCATGGTTTGAGCGTACAAAACTGTTAGTATGGATTAATAAATAATAATATGGTTAGTATGGAAGTTAGGATGGATTCAACGCATTGTTTTATATATGAGGCCCCAGGGATGGGCAACTTTGATGAGAATGGGGGCCAGTAAAGTTTTATTCTCAAGGTGAAAGGGCCACACATTAAATAAAACAAAAAATAAGGGAGATTTTCTGGGACGTGACAAAGATAGACGATATGATAGAAGCAGACAACTCGTCCACTTCTATCATCAGTGGATGAATCCTCTGGGATCATGAATCGTTTGTGTGAGGCGTGAAAATAAGCATCAGTTATCATGACTGCTATGTTCACAATCCAAAATGCTGCAGAGCCACAGCAATAATAACCTCTCCTTAAAATAATAATCCATCTTTAAACCTTCACACAGTTCATGTTTAGTTTTCACTAAGTGGAGGTTTGAGCTGCTGATAAAATATAATCATGGAAGTTCATTATGGAGGCTTACTTTGTCTCAGCGCTGCAGGAAACACGATTTGAATATTGTCAAACAGCTGATCAGGAGAGCAAAGAGGAAACGCAGAAAATAGAAATGTTACAAATGATTTGTGTTTAGATTTAGGTGTGTGTGTGTGTGTAACTGAAAAGGTTGTTTCATCTTTCAGATGCTCATCCACCGACATGTGAAGGTCATCCCAGGAACTACTCCAACCCCAGCTACCACACGCTGACCCAGTGCCTCGCCCCCCCACACCTCAGCAACACGCCATACGGAAAGGTGGGAAAGCACACTTCCTCAGAGCGTTTATGTGCAGAATAGGCCATATGCACAATGGCGCCCCCATGGGGTGGACATGGCCATCACACCAAAATTACTGCCCACCCCAGCACCCCCTCCTTCACCAGACCAGTCCTTTAAAATCCCATAACTTAAACACTTTTAGAGCCACAGTTCACTGTTTTTAATGATGCTGAAATCGACTTCCTGTTCATAAACTTCTTATTTGATTTCTGCAGTCCATCTAAACGTGACATAACACCTGCTCCTCTTTCTGACACCTCTGCAGAAACTGTAACAACACAAAAAAAAAAGCATAAAATGAGAGGAAAGAAGTTTGTGAATGAAGTTTTCTTAGAAATGTTTAAAAGAGGCTCCCAGTCCACGTCAGACTCAGAATGAGATCTGATTTGTCCTTCTTTCTGCTTCCAGATGCTCAGTAACTATGAGTAATGCGACACTCAGATGGCATAAAACAATCATCTATATCTACTAGAATTGTAAATTTCAAGAAGTTTTCCTGTGGCAGCTATTTCTAATAACGCTAAAAATGGTTTAGGAAACTATTTGAATTTCCGTTAGTTTATATGTATAATAAATTGTCGTTTTTAATGTGCCACCTGAAGATTTTCACAGCTCACGTGACCTGTGAAAATCGCTTCATACGTGTGGAGATTTCACAGCAACTGTTCAGCTCTTATAAAATATGACCACAGCTTTAATAGTGTTGAATATTATGTATTAATATTCTTACAATTGAAGTATATCTTTATTATATTTTAATAAATGTGAGTTTGCTTATTATTATTGGTGCAAAACATACTAACATCTGTGGAGATTGTTGGATATAACATGTAAATGCTGGATTGAGTTTATATGGTCTTTATATGCGGCTGTGAGTTTTATTCTTCGGTTTCTCTTCCTATAAAAATCATTTTTAGGCCAAAAACAATCTGCTAGTGAACCTGAAGAACGTAGAGCCGAGGAAGAGAATTCTCATCGACCAAACCGGCACGCTGCCCGCAGACTGGAAACACGGAGACTGCTTCAATGAGCTGGGTGAGGCACCAAACACACGTATGTACGGAGTATATAGTACATAAAAAACACGGATGTACAGAGCATACGGTACATACAAAACACACATATACACAGAGCATATGGTACATACAAAATACACGTATGTACAAAGTATATGGTACATAAAAAACATATGTACAGAGCATATGGCACACACAAAATACACATATGTACAGAGCATATGTTGCCTACAAAATACACATACGTACAGAGAATACGGTACATACATAAAAAACTCACATGTACATAGCATATGGTACATGCAAAATACACATATGTCCAGAGCATACGGTACATAGAAAATACATGTATATACAGATCATATGGTACATAAAAAACATGTATGTACAGAGAGCATATGGTACATAAAAAACACACATATGTACAGAGCATATGGTATGTAAAAAACACACATATGTACAGAGAATACGGTACGGTACATAGATAAAAAACACACATATGTACAGAGCATATGTACATACAAAATACACATATATACAGAACATATGGTACATACAAAATACATGTATGTACAGAGCATATGGTACATAAAAACATGTATGTACAGAGCTTACAGTACATACAAAATACACATATGTACAGAGCATGTGGTACATAAAAAACATGTATGTACAGAGCATATGGTATTTACAAAATACACTTATGTACAAAGCATATGGTACATAAAAAACACACATATGTACAGAGAATACGGTACATACATACAAAACACACGTATGTACAGAGCATGTTACATACAAAACATACCTATGTACAGAGCATATGGTACATACAAACCACATGTATGTACAGAGCATATGGTACATACAAACCACACGTATGCACAGAGCATATGATAGATGATTTCAGGCTCACGGCTCCTGTTGTTCTGTGTACTAAACATGATTTACTTGCTGCCTTGTTGCTCTATAAGAAGAAGTTGTTTAAGCCTGTCAGTGCTAACGGCTAATGAGTGCTAATACCTGACTGACAGCTAACGTAACGCTGCACTGTGACCTGAACAAACAGAATACACAGCAGGTTTTTGTAGATAACTTTAATTTTTGCTTCCTTCACTCATTAACTTCACTCATTTCCTTTCCTCACACCTCAGGTGCGTACGGAGTGGACAGGAGATACGTGGGGAAGTCATTACGAGGTGCGTTATGTCGTACCAATGAAAGCTGATGGTTTAAAAATAATTAATTTATATTTTAAAAAAGAAATGGTTGATAGTGTACATATTCATCTCTCACAAGCTTCTCTCGCTTCCATTCAGACTTGGCGAAGGGAACCCCCTATCACGCCAGTTCCTGTTCCCTCAACAGCTCTGAAAACCCGTACGCCACCATAAAGGACCCGCCGCTGCTGATCGCCAAAAACACCGAGTNAGCTCTGAAAACCCGTACGCCACCATAAAGGACCCGCCGCTGCTGATCGCCAAAAACACCGAGTGCGGCTACGTGGAAATGAAGTCTCCAGCCAGACGGGATTCGCCGTACGCCGAGATTAGCAACAGCAGCCCGACGACTAACAGGAACGTCTATGAAGTTGGTGAGGAGTTTAAGTTCCTGTTTGTTTGGCTCCATCGTGAACGATGTGTAGCAGTTATGCATTAACCAGAAAACATGGAAATATATCCACCAAAAATTTAAAAAAATCCAGTTTGTATTTGAACATGATTCAGACAGATATTTATACAACCAAACACAGATTAATGTGGCAAACAAGCAGCCTTCAGTGTGGGCAGAGCTACATTTTAGGAGGAGTTAAGGCTGGTTTAACTCAGACGTGGATGTGACATGGAAAATGTGGCCAGGAAGGTCTGAGGTTCGGTCTCACAGCACTTGACATTTGAAGCAATGCAGATGGCTTCAGTGTGACCTTAATGCACCTTCATCGACTACTGGTCACGCAATGAGGCATAGAGGAAGAGGAGGGGTAAAAAACAGAGGAAGGAAGGTGAAAAACAGACGATGACAAACTACTTAGACAAGCGACTGTCAGAGGAGGAAGTAGCAGCACCTTCATGATTCCTCCATGAGGGACGGCTGCTGATCCTGTCAGGAGATAAACCGTAATCTGCAGTCTGAGGAACGTTCCTGTCACACGAAGTGGAAAAATCTGTACGGGCGATATGGAAAAGAGCAAACCAAGATACCAAACCAAGAACCCGGCGGAGCTAAAGAAGCTTCCATACTGCAGTGGTTGTTCTGGTTCTCCTGGATGTTCTGGTTTTCTGGTTGTCCTGGTTGTTCTGGTTGTCCTGGATGTTCTGGTTTTCTGGTTGGCCCAGTTGTTCTGGTTTTCTGGTTGTCCTGGATGTTCTGGTTGTCCTGGTTCTCCTGGTTGTCCTGGATGTTCTGGTTTTCTGGTTGTCCTGGATGTTCTGGTTTTCTGTTGTCCTGGATGTTCTGGTTTTCTGGTTGTCCTGGTTCTTCTGGTTCTGCTCTTTGTCCCGGATGTTGTAGTTGTTCTTGTTGTCCTGGTTGTCTTGAGTCCATGAAACACAGAGAAACGGAGACAAACTGGTTGGTCGTCGTGCGTGGTTGTCAAAAAAAGCAAAAACCGTGAATGCTAGGACAACGTTCATCTCCACATCAGGATTGTGCAACATCAGGCCTTGGTGGCATTACAGCTCCCAAACCTCCCTTGAGTTTGTTAGTTAATAAAGAGTAAATGTTTAGAAGTATTGACGAATCTGAAGTTGCTGCAATTAACATCAGACTCAGACTGCAAGACTTCAAAAATCCCCAAATCATGGAGCCTCAGATGAGGCAGCAATCCTTCCTGTAATCCTTCATCTGTCCTGCACCTTCATACACACATTTATGTCTGACAATCTTTATATTAAATGTTAATTTAAATGTATTTATTATTTGTTGACTTCATTTCCAGCTGCAGCAGGTTGTGTTTTTGTTGATTCACTGCTGAGACGCCAAATCAAACCTTTTCCTGATTTCACCTCCTCCACCATGCCTCCATTCCTCCTGACTAAGTTTTTTTTTTCTTGATTTGCCAATCAGAAGTCTCCATCTCTGTAAAGAGCAATGACGTGTAAAATCATGTATATGTATATTCTCATATTCACCAGAACCATTTATGGTAAATTGTATTATTGTCGTGGACATGAGCTCTTTTGACGTGCGTACATTTTATAATTGTGATTTAGAAAGAGGAAATTGGTTTAATAAATGTGACTGTTTTTGGCAGAGTATGGATTCCATGCACGGTTTTATAAGTGAGGCTCCTGGTGCACATCAGTCACGTTTCAGGAAGCAAAGGAACAGTTCTGATCACAGAGCCTTTGATTTTGATTTAACAATTTAGTTTCCTCATTTTCATCTGTTTGTCATTTGTTTTAAGAGCCGACCATCAGTTCCATCCAGCCGCCTGCTAACAGCCACATGACGTTTGGTCAGGACCCGTATGATCTACCAAAAAACAGCCACATCCCGTGTCACTATGACCTGCTGCCAGCCAGAGAGAGTCCCACATCAGAGCACAAGGAGCTGGACAGCGAATGATCCCAGACCTCCCCGTCCCGCTCCCTCTCTCTGCTTCCTGTTCTGCTTTGGGAAAGTACCTGTAGACATGTAGATTTCTGCCTGAACAAACCTGCTGTGAGCTTCAGTCTGAGCTCTTGTTCCTCACAGCAGCTTCACGCTGAGATGAATCTCTGCAGCTCATTCCACACATATAACATTTCAGTACAAATCAAAGCTCTATTTTTATAACAACAGTATCACAAAATGTCGAATTTGGTGAATTTTAAGCAAATGATGCTAAAAATCCATCAAATGCAGCGTATTGCTTTAGCGTTTGAGTTTTTGTTTTGCCCGTGGAGGAATTTTGATGTTCACACGTCGTAATGAAATCAAATGTAGTAAAGCTGGATTAGTGTTTAACTTAACCAAAGGTATAAGTGCCATGTAAAGACTATTTTTATATGCGTAGGACAAAGGTCTATAAATGTTTTAATCTGAGGTTTCCAAACTGCGGCTTGTAACAATATTTCAGTCTTTATTTTAGATCATTTCCCACTAATTTCTGGTTGTTTTCTGTCAAGTTAATCAGCATAATGGAGAATCCAACAGCAAAGTGTGTGTGAAGTTTACAAACATGCTGAGAATCTGCACGTCATGTTTCTGTGACACATGACGTCCATGTCTGACTCAAATCATGACGTTGATTATAATGAAGTTAGGACAAAGTCAGTGTACAAGTGGCTTAAGTTGTACTTATATTGACTTATATTGAAAACTCAAATGGCCGCTAGATGCTGATTGAAAAAAAAAAAAAAAAACNAAAAAAAAAAAAAAAACTGGTACTGTAATGTAATCCCAAAAGTACCAACATTTTCCTCAGAAAATTTTTCAGGTCTCAGTAGGAAGTTTCACTTCTTCTGAAGTCTCATTTTGGTTTTTGTGAATCATCTCATTAAGGAAACTTTAAGGCATAAATAGAAGGCATGTTTTGGGGTTACGGTCTTCAGCCAATAGCATTTGGTTGTCGTGGTTACCTCTTAACGACCTTTCTCAGCTCCACTCCACTCCTTCCCACTTTCACAAACTGGACTTTTGCATGTTTTCCTGTGTGAATCTGAACCAAACCAAGCAAGTAAATGCAGCATTGGAACAGTTTAGGCTGATTTACACCACGCACGTGACCTGATTCTGATCTTTTGCTCACATGTGACACGTATCAGACATGCTTCCTGAAGATGTAAATGGTAAAAAGCCACACGGAATCGGACATTCTCAGATCCGATTTGGGCCACCTGTATATGTGGAAATAAATTACATACGTATCAGATATCCACCAATGCGACTGCTGTCTAAATCCACAGATCAGAATTTCCTTCCCATTCTGACTCCTACGTAATGTTCATATGATGATGTCAGCATCAATATGATGACGCTCTATGTAAACAGAAATGGAGGACATACTATATACATCAGACATGCTGATGTGTGTTTATGTCAAATAGACGTGTTAGTGTGTGATAACAGGCTCCTGTTACAGCAGCAAAAGTCCCTTTCTCCTTCATGATTAACCAATGAACATACGTGTCCTGATGGAGAGATAAACGCTCACACAACATATCAGATGTTTCTCTCTGCATGTGAAAGTTTTAACCCGCTGATCATATTTTAGATACTTCTCTCATCTTAGTCCACTGAAGTATTTTGTTTACATCCGTCTCAGAAATGTGCACATGCACAGCTGCATCTGGGCTGCAACAGGTCAAAGGTCAAAGCGTGTAAATACAGGTATCAGATATGAGCTGTTTAAAAAAAGAAAATATAAATACGCAAGCAAAAAACTGGATATAAGCAAAAGATTGGAATTGAGCATCAAGACTTGTAGTGTAAATCCAGCCTTAATATGAGGACACAACATGCTGTGTGGTGAACATTTTAACCACTAGATGGCAGCAAAAGGTGGAATTTCAACCGCTGTTTCACTGTTCAGAGGTTTTGAGTTTGGAGTTTTGAGCTGTGTGGAAATTAGCCAGCAGTGGCTGTTTGTCATTCTGACTGTGGGGTTTGAACTTGTCTGCTATATATGACAATAATTCCACAAATATATATTCTACATCTTGAGTCATAATGCCACTTCATGAGCAATAAATGTCCTAATAACATGAAATTAGTTTCATCTTAGCTTCATCCTCTAATGAACAGACCCTACAGTTATTACCAACACAAGTAAAACAGTTGCTGATCTTTATTGCTGTGCAATTTAAAGGCTCTAAATAATGATTAAACGTTTGCTTAAGCTGGACTTTGGCATTTGAAAAGAATCTGTGTAAGAAGAACATGACATCATGAATCAGTAATAAACAGAGTTTTGCTCAGAGACGTTTGGCTTTAGAATGACATGTTATGTTCTTTGTTCTGAATGACCTGACAGAGCAAACAGTCTGAAGCTGTTCTGAGCCTTTTTGTAACATATGTATATATCGTTTGGCCACTTCCACAGCAGAAGTGGCTTTGAACACTGATGTCATAGTGTTGACATCACCCGGCGTCTTATGTCAGACTCATAACAACAAACTTGCTCTTGTGTGATTTAAGGTCCAATTTACACACAAGAGAAAAGTTTAACAACCATGCAAACTGGGAAACTTGAGACTTGAGACTCGACAAACTGTCTAATTTCTGAATGACTGTATAATCTTTTTCTTTTCTTTTCCAAACTTCTGTGTATTTAAAAAGCCACTGAAAGCTGTTTGTGAAGAAATGATCCAGATTTTTTTCATTTCCACACGTCTGTTCCCCAAAAGAGAAGATGACCGTGATGTAGCTTCTGTTACCATGGGAAACTGCCTGTATTAATTTTTGTAATTTTGTGTTTCATTATAGTGCTGTTTGTAAAATGCTTTTGAATAAAATGACATAATGTGATGAAACTATTGGTCTTCAGGCTGTCAGTCTTCTAAAAATGTCAGTTACCAATAATGTACAAATGTAGCTGTTTATACTTTAATTTATGATTGTTTAATGGTTAAAGTTCCATTCTCACATTCAGTACTAAAGTTGGAATATCACTTTTTAAATATATTACAGCACTTTTAATAATGTTATGTTGTATGATACATGTTATCATTTTATTTTTTTATAATCTCTTTTTCATTATGAGTTTTAAAATTACAGCTTTATTATTCAGTCTTTAGTCTTTACTCAAGTCCTCGATCAATGCAATCATTCACATCACAATGACTAACTCCCTGTCTGTGAAGCAGCTCAGAACAAAATCCCACACTGATATTCCCTCTGAGCATGGTACTAACCCGCTTCAGATGGGCTCAGGCTTGCAGCATCCCATAGAAGCATGGAGAAAGAAAAGTGTGATAAGGAGGGGAGGACCTCAGTTATATGTACTACAAAGTCCAACCTTGTTCTTTAGCAAGATTGCTCAAAAAGTTCTCAAATGAATATGATGACACTTGGTGGAAGTGTGGGTGGCCCAAGGAAGAGCCTGGTGCTGATCTGAGCCTGGAATTTTTTAATGAACTAAACCTGGGAAATTTAGTTGTTTTTTTTTTGTTTGTTTGTTTTTTTAATTTAATGCAACAATCTCAACTTACAAAATCAGGCATATTTGTCCCATGGTAGATAATAACTTGTGCTTTTTGATCAGGATTGCTGTACAGTAACTGTTTTTCTTGTTTTCCCACTTAAAGACTGTATATTTTGCATTTTATTCAGTTTTTCGGGGTTTCTGTCTTGTTTACTTTGTCACTTGTATTGACAACAATGCAACGGAAAACTCGTTAGGTTGTGAACTTTTGTCCGGAAGTGACGTGTTTGTTTGTAGCTGCTGTTAGCGGAAGACGGTGATTTTCTTATAAGCTCATGTTACCAATGCAGGTAAACACTGCCGACACTTTGCGCTGATAAAATGAGACAAGGTGGATATTTGTGTGACGCAGTGGACGTGAATTATAAAGGTGAGACACTGTCATTACCAACTATTCTGCAGACAGATAGCAGCTACATGCAGCAAGCTAACTTCACTGACGGGTTAAGGGCTCTAAGATAGCTCACTAGCTAACTAAGCTGGTACCGACAGTGGCATTTCCTTTGATGAAGACAAAGACAGCATTGAAGATATTATTTAAATCTAATTCCTATGTTTCCTACTTTTCTTCTCAGTGGGAGAACATTATGTTCATGGTCTGTGTGAGTTAAGTTAGCCAGACTCAAAATAGCTTTAAAACATCCGGTTAGCTAACGTCAGCCTGGCTGTTTAGGATTCAGCACTAGCTAACCAGATTCCTGCGTGAAGATGTGTAAGAATAATTTCTGGCAAAGGTAACAAACAAGAGACGTTTTCCTTTAACGAAACACACAAAGCAGCATTGTGTGCATGTGGGTTCTCAATGTGAAGACAGTTTAGCATTAGCTGTAGCTGGTCTGAGCCGGAGAAGCTTTTTGAAGCGAATTGCTTTCACAGGAGCGTTAAAACCCTGCAAACACTGAAGCTATCAGGTGTGTTTGTGACAAAAAGTATATGGCCATGTGGTGTTTGTCTGCCAGCGTTTGATAAAATCATAGCGCATTGGTTATTGGCACGTGCTGCTTTTGACAGGCTAAGTGAGGCTAATTGCTAGGCTATTAGGTTGGGATTGTTTTGCCCTCACAGCTTCCATGTTGGTGTGGAAATCATCAGCAGCTTTGTCTTCACTTTCCATCGGCACAACACTGTTTACTGTTCAGTAAGGACTCGTTGTCAGTATTACGACAAGTCCAGTTTTTAATTTTCTGACTTTTAAATGACTCCAGTCCATCTAAGCCAAACAGTCACATTATGTGATCAGCTGAAGGCCGCCTCCTCCTCCTCCTCCTCCAGCACAGATTCACATTAGAATGCACCAAGTCTGATGTTTTCTGTCTTTCACCCGGAGTGCACATATTTCTCATGACTGTGTTGAAATCTTTTGGAGCTATAGTCGTAGTATGCACACTGCCTGATATTAGAAACCTACCACTCAAATTTAAAATCAAGTATTGCAGATTAGGATTTTATTAGTGATTTCTTTATTGACAATTGTTAATCAATAATTTTACAATTTTTCCAAAAAGTCGTCAAATGCCCATTAAAAGTCCATCACAGATGTCAATGGAGCCTCAACAGATTACGCATTTATTCTGAAGAAGAGCTGTAAATAAAAGTGAGAAAAGCCACAAATCCTCCAGTTAATTAACATTTCAGGACAACATTATTTTGACTGGGCACTGTTGTGTTTGTATAAAAATATGCTTCACACATTCTTAACTTTTCTATGTTCTGTTTTCTGTGTAGTATGAAAATGCAATAAACTCACAGTTCCACTTTGCTTTGCACATTGAAAATAAATACCTCGATAGTTGCAGGCAAACAATGCTTAGTAACAATGTAAAGCATACCTGATTTGTAGTAATCAGGCTAAAAAGTGCAAAAACATGGAAATGGTCCTTTAAAGCAGTTAGAATAGTCAAGGAAGGTTACTGGTGTCCCTGCAAAAGGATGCAGAGCAGGAAGAATGTTATTATGAATAGACAGAGCCAATAATTACTAATTATCAGAGTCTGAAATAATTGTTTTTCAGTACAGCATAATGTAAATTTGTTGATTTATTAACTTGTGTCTTTAAAATAGATTTATTTGTGATGTTCAGGTTAATGTACTGCACCGTAAAATGACTGTCACATCTCACCTCACAGGCCTTCACACCTCCACCACTTTCAGAATAATCGAGAAGCAGATGAAAAGATGAGCATTCTCCGCCTGCCATCAGGCACTGCTGCAGCAGTCCTTCACAGTCAGAGAGACTGAAGCGAGACAACAGGAGTGACGGAGGACTGAGCTGTCAGGAGGAATAACAACGAGAAAACATCCAAATCTGTAAACCCTACATTCTGAAAGACAATGGCTTTCTTGGACAACCCGGCGATTATTCTGGCCCACATCAGGCAGTCTCACGTGACCAGCGATGACACGGGAATGTGTGAGATGGTACTGATCGACCAAGACGTGGATCTAGAGAAGTGCCAGCTGTCTCTGCTGCACGGCGGCGGCGGCTCAGCAGGATCTGGTCCCCTGAGCGATGGCGGCAGCAGCATGAGCGACGGCCATTCCTGCGACCTCTCCCAGTCTATGGACATCACCTCCAGCTGGGACTTTGGCGTCCGCCGCCGCTCCAACACAGGTCAGCTGACGTACAGGGTGTGTGTCTGGTGTGCCGGGCGTGCTTTCTGTCAGAGCTCCTGCTTTCAGAAAGCACGCTCTGCAGTTGTTGGGAAGGGTTCATGTGTGAAATCTGGGCCGGTGCTTTAGTGAGGAAAAAGGCTAATTTTGTGGTGGAATGCTGCAACAACACGGAAGTGTGTTTGCCGCACAAGAAAGAAGCATGGGGATAGATCACGTTTTCTGAATGTACTAATTGCGATGAGATGTGGAATACAGATCACATTAACAATGATTGATTCCCCGATGGATGCTGTCACACTTCTAAAATGAAGCAGTTAGGGTCAAAGATGATTTGGTGAGACTTCGTAGAGCTGAATTCACTTCATGGGTCATTAGTAAAGATGTGGGACTGAAACATGCTGCAGCCTGAAGGTCATGCAGGTGTGATTTATTCACACCGTGCACTTCCACAGTCCACACGCCTTTCACACCAAGTTCATTTTGGATAGTTGTTGGTTTTGGACCCTGGACTGTTTCCTGCTTTAGCTGAGTTCTATTGGGTGTATGTGAACACAGCAACAGAACTTGGGCTCGCACCGAAGCAGTCAGACTGAGATCAGCTGGAGATGATCTCAGTCTGACTCTGGAGTGGTTTGTTTGTGGTGTGAACATGATCCACACTAGGCTAATTCTGAGTTTGATGTGGTAGAAGAACAACTGAGGAGTTTGTTTCATTTCTCTGCTTCTCCGTTACCAAATCCTCCCTTCTCCAGAATGCCATATGCATGGATCAGATTCTCATACAAAGCAAAATTCTCGCAAATTCGCAAATTCTCTTGTCATGTTTGTTTTTTTTAAAATCCAAATTTTGCACAGGAAATGGCCAAATGGTCTTGTGTGTGAGTAACAGTTATAAATGAGGCGCTGGTCCAGTAACTCCTCCAGGTCAGTTTGTCCACAGGCTGAGTGGCAGCAAATGCTGTAGCTCAGCAGGAATTAAAGGACCATACCACCATTTTGCATATTTGAGCCTAATATATTAAATTTTCATACACGTAACGTTACTGGAGCGGTGAATTAAAAATGCTTTTCCTACCTTCCAGACCTCCACTGGTTTCAGTTCATTCTGGTACGCTATTAAAAAAATCAACTTGTTGATACTTGAAACGTTCTTGGGATAGGTAATCCATCATCACCAACAAGACATGTATTCAGGTTTTTTTTAGAAGTTATGTAATTTTAGCGTTTAAGCTCAATAAAAAGCGTGGAGTGAATGTATGCCTCCACCGGGGAATATAGTCCCAAAAGAAGACCTGTGTTTATGGAAAAATTTAAAGGACCGTGACTTCATAAGGCTGTGTAACTATTAGCAGGAGAAACATGGATTTTTAAGGTGGGTGTATCACTTGAATATTTGATTTTGAAAGATTAAGAGATTTAGCAAAATATCAGGAAAGCTGAAATATGGTTTTATCCTTTGGGAAATGATTGTCAGTAAGGTAACATTTATGAAAATAGGATATATTAGGGTCAAACATGCAAAATGGGTGGTTTGGTCCTTTAAACATTAACCGTCCAGCCTGGAAGAAAAAAGGAGAAAAATACAAAAATAACAGAAGCACAGCTCAGGCATGTATATGCAATCAGATGTGTGTAAGCACTGTAACAACAGAAACAACATGATTTTGCAGGAGTGTTTTATTGACTACCTGAGGAAAAGTGCTACCAGATCACATGACACGTGGTTCATCATGTGACATCAGCACTGCTAAGCACCACATCAGACATTTATTTACCCTGACAGATAAATAATGGTTGTTGAATTTCAAAACAGTCCTGCTTGGCCCTGAAAGTCAACAGGTGAACTGTGGTAAGGCAGGCATAGACAACACCCAAAAAAAACCAAAAACTGGAGGTTGTGGTGCTAAGGAACAATTGGACAAGTAAGACAAAAGACAGAACAAGACCATAATCATAATAAGTCATGAAACGTATAAATGATGATGTTCATTGTTAGGAAATGACGTATCAGGATAGTTATGTAAGTCTTGCATAAAATTCCATGAAAAAGGTAGTGAACACTTTGGAATGACCAGAATTTCTGCATTAATTCCTCTTTAAACCTGGTCTGATCTGCACTATGTGTGAGTGTGTGTGCACGTGTGTGCGTGTGTAAACAGGAAGTGGAACACCTCTTGAATGTTGTACAAGGACACAGAAAGTCTGCTCTTCTCAACAAACATCATGAAGCATCAGAGCTCATTTCAACAAAGCTTAGAAGAAGAATCGTAGATGAGGCGTGAAAAACTCCAGAAGCATCTGAAGCTGATGTTCACCAATCCACCATCACACACTTTCCACTAACAGAGGATTTTAGTCCCGCTGCTGCTGTCCAGAGGAGTGGATGCTGTGCAAAAAAAACCCACCAGAATCATTTGCAAAGAGGTGAAGATTTGTTGTGTCTTGAGATGAGCTGTGACTTCTGACCTCTGAGAGTCTGGTTCAGCTCGCCGTGCAGAGCTCCCTCAGTGTGGAGTTCTTCTTTCTAAATCTGTGTGACACCTGGTGGTGAAAAGCCAGAACAGGACAGGCCCTCTGTGATTGGCTGGTCTGGGTCCAGGTGATGTCACAGTCGTAAAGTTCTGGTTTGTCCACAAACTCCTCAGACAAACCTCTTGCTCTCTCTTTGTTAGATCCTGGACTCTCCTCGCCAGCCACTCGTCTCCACCGGCTCCCTGCCGGCTCTTGCTGGGCAGGTACAACAACCCGCTNCGCCAGCCACTCGTCTCCACCGGCTCCCTGCCGGCTCTTGCTGGGCAGGTACAACAACCCGCTTGTGTGAGCTTTAGATCTGGGAACAGCTGCCATTTTTTTTGCGTAGGGGGGTGAGACCTGTCAGGACTCAGCCATACAGAGCGAATCAAGGAGGCAGTTTGTCTCCAGTAAAACCACGCAGCGTGTTTTGTGTGAAGACTATGAATCTTGATGCTTTGCTTGTGATTTGCTGATGAATTCTGTTAGCTCGTGTTTTCAGCTGCGTTAGATGTTACCTGATGTTCTTCGTGTTAGCCTGTAAAGCTAAAGTTTCTGCTGTGATCAACTTCAAATCATCAAATCAATCAGCAGTTGAGTGTGCAGTGTTTGAGTGGGGACGTGGTGGTTCATGAGTGACATGTGGCAGTCAGACAGGAAGTCCTGCTTAACGCCGACATGAACGCGGATGCCTCGGAAACTGGCCGTCTGGGCGTCCTGGATTGATGGTTCTCACACTTTGACGACGTTCGCATATGATATTGACTGCACACTTTTGACTCGGGGACGTTCGGTGGCGCTGCAGGAAGAAGCTTCTCTTAACTCAAAACCCAAAACAACCCAGAGAAAGAGAAGTTTCTGCCTCAGTCACCAGAAACACGGAGGTAAAGAAAAAAAAGAGAATTATTGCTGATTCATGAAGAGGAAGAATTCCTGTTAACTTTCATTGGCTGTAAGACGAAAAATTTGTTTGAATTCTCTCTGTCTCTCTCTTCTCTCTCTCTCTCTCTCTCTCTCTCTCTNCTCTCTCTCTCTCTCTCTTGCAATCTCTGTCTCTGTCTCTCTCACTCTGTCTCTCTCTGTCCCTCTGTCTGTCTGTGTCTCTCTTTGTTCATCTCTCTCTCTCTCTGTCTTTCTGTTCATCTCTTTCTCTCTGTCTCTGTCTGTGTCTCGTTCTCTCTCTGTCTCTCTCTCTCTCTCTCTTTCTCTCTGTCCGTCTCTCGTTCTCTCCCTCTGTCTCTCTCTCTTCATCTCTTTCTCTGTCTTTCTTTCTCTCTGTCTGTGTCTCGTTCTCTGTCTGTCTCTCTCTCTCTGTCCATCTCTCTCTCTCTCTTCTCTCTCTCCTTCCCTCTCTCCCCCCCCCACCTACGGTACTTCCTCTCCCTCTGCCCCCTTCTCTCGGCCAATCACCAGTGAAGGAGTATTAGCGTAGCACATGTTAGCCGCCTCTGCGCTTGGCCGTTTTGGCCTGAGTTCCGTCACATTTGCAGCGTCTCCTCGGCGTTAAGCATCAACCCTGCAGCCAGTCTGAATGAGTGGAGTGTGAGACAGGCCTTTAGCTGGTAAATTTGGTGTTTGGTGAGAGCGGGAGGCCAAAGGCAGCCATCACCTCCTTTGGGCTCCTTTGGTCCTTGTTTGAAGTTTGGTGGACTGCTGGTCGTGGTTCTGGGTTCGGGGCCGGAAGCTTCAGCGTAAAGGTGACTCTGATGTGAGAACTGACCTGTGGTGGCTGTTTTATCAGGATTCCAACGAGACAGCCGAGACAAACCTGGGGTTGCTGGTAAGATAAGAGGGGAAGCAAGTATGTATGTATGTAAAGTATGAACATTTTTCTTTGATATTCACCATTCTTAGTGCATAAACATATACGTATGCCTGTTGTTTTTTACATATCAGCTCTATGTGCACGTCTTCTCACTGTAAATCTTGTTAATTTGGCCCTCTGCTTACCTGATCATACCGTGATTTTGCATGTTTGAGTGCAATAAATATAACCTGCAGACACATTACATTACTGCCGATCATTTTCCTAAACAGACTGGAGCAGTAAATATTAGAATTGTTTTTCCTACTTTCCAGACTGCCATTGGTTTCAGTTCATTCTAGTACAACATAAAAATCAACTTGTAGAGATTTGAAACGTGCTGAGATAAATAATATATCACAAGCAAAGTTTGCAGAATTTACCTAATTTAACTGATCCAAAGAAAATGTATTTCTCCACCAGAGAATATAGTCCCAGGAGAAGACGGCTTTAAAGGACCATACCATCCATTTTGCATGTTTGAGCCTAATATATTCAATTTTATATATGTTACGTTACTGACAGTCATTTTCCAAAGCATACTACTGGAACAGTGAATTAAAAATGTTTTTCCTACCTTTCCTATCATTGGTTTCAGTTCATTCTGCTATTAAAAGCAACTTGTTGACACTTGAAACGTTCTTGGGATAGGTAATCCATCATCGCCAACAAGACGTGTATTCAGGTTTTTTTAGAAGTTATGTAATTTTAGTGTTTAAGCTCAATAAAAAGCGTGGAGTGAATGTATGCCTCCACCGGGGAATATAGTCCCAAAAGAAGACCTGCGTTTATGGAAAAATTTAAAGGACCGTGACTTCATAAGGCTGTGTAACTATTAGCAGGAGAAACATGGATTTTTAAGGTGGGTGTATCACTTGAATATTTGATTTTGAAAGATTAAGAGATTTAGCAAAATATCAGGAAAGCTGAAATACGGTTTTATCCTTTGGGAAATGATTGTCAGTAACGTAACATGTATGAAAACTGAATATATTAGGCTCAAACATGCAAAATGGACGGTATGGTCCTTTAACTGAGAAATTAAAGCGATTGTCCCTTCTCCATTTGTACATATGTATTAGCAGGTGAAACATTGATTTTTAAGGTGTTTCTATCACATGAACATTTGATTTTGAAAAATTAGAGGATTTGAAAAAATAACAGGAAAACTAACATGGTTGTGTGTTTTGGAAAATGGTTGCCGGTAGCATAACGCAGGTTGTATTTATGAGGCTGAAACATGCAAAATCACCAGTATGGTCCTTTAAATTTTGTTCTGTACATATGTAATTTACTTTCAAACAAATGTCATTTTCTCCTTGTGTTTTCTCACAATCACAATGACAAATCTGAACATGTATTAAACAGTAAAATGGTGTTTTGATTTAGAAGCAGATGTAAGTAATGTTGGCAGTTTTTAGTTTCTGACTTTGAGCTTATTCTCCTTTTTCAGCTCAAAGACTTGAACGGCTCAGGAAGGAGCGGCAGAACCAAATCAAATGCAAAAACATTCAGTGGAAAGAGAGATCGTCCTCACAATCAGGTAGTCATCCTCTCCATTTTTGGATTTCATTGATGAATTAATTACAAGAGCTAAGGCCGGCATTGTTTTTGTGTTTTTTTTAAAGCTGTGTATTCAACTTTTCACATATTACTTTGTGTGTGCTGAATGAATCTTTTGTGTTTATGGATGTTATGTGTAATTTCCTGGACACGTTCTTAAAACATTAGTTATTGATACCTTGAAAGCTCTAAAAGACAATAGAATCAGGACAATCAGGCTGCATTTACACACAAAATACAAGTGACCTGATTGGATCTTTTACTCACGTGTGTCACACCACATATGTGTTGTGGAGATATAAATGGAATGAGATATTCTCAGATCTGTTTTGGGTATAATGCAGATGTGGAAATGAATCAGACATATATCGTATATCTATAAATGTGACTGCGATCTAAATACACAGATCGGAAGGCTGTTGCAAGTCCAACTGATATGTAATAAAATATGTCTACTCTGAACATCGTATACACATAAAATGTGTATACGATGTTCACCATCAGCAGAAATAGAGGACATATTATATACGTCATCATGCTGATCATGCCAAACAGACATGTTAGTGTGATAACAGGCTCCTCCCACTGCTACACCCTGATCACGTGAACAAATCACGGATCCACTTCTACACCCTGATCACATGATCAAACCACAGATCCACTTCTACACCCTGATCACATGACCAAACCATGGATCCACTTCTACACCCTGATCACATGACCAAACCATGGATCCACTTCTACACCCTGATCACATGACCAAACCACGGATCCACTTCTACATCCACACACGTCCTGATGGAGAGTCTTTGAGATAACTCACACTCATACAACATATGGAATGTTTCTCTCCGCATCTAAAAGTTTCTAACTGTCAGATCATTGTCAAAGTTTTCAAGTTTTCTTGAGTCCTCACTTGCATCCAGACTTCCTGTGAGCTCAGGTAGCAGCGATTGTTACTGCAACATGTTGCTCTAATCCTTCTTCTCTGTCTGAAACACGATGAAGTCTTTGTGACCTTTAAAGATGCTTCACAAAGAAACAGCTCGGAGAAATATTAATGTCTCCATCCATTGCAGCGTTTTGTTTTTGTCTGGGAAATGTGTGTATTCTACATCTGGGTGTTTCAGGTCTAAGCCTTGTAAACTCACGTTTACAAGGTCATACACGTGTCAGATGTGAGGCACTTAAAAAAGAAGTAGTAAATACGCTGTTTAAAATTGGACTTGAGAAAAAAAATGGAAACGGGCATGAAGACCCTGTGAGTGTAGCCTTCCATGTCTGGATTTGATGATTGGAGGCTTCAGTCCTGTGAAGTTGAGTGACTCGTGGTCATTATTCATCTTGACCCAAAATGCAAACAGTTTTTTTATTAACATCTGCATGAAAGCAGTTAGCTTAGGTAGCAGTAATAACACGTACCTATAGCTTGTTGTTTTTGTGTTGTTTGCTGTTCAGTGGAGGATCTGGGCTCCTTGTTTGAAAAGCGGGACTTTAAAGACAGACCTCGAACAACAGGTACGAAATCCACGCTGTCGCTGCGGCTGGAACAGTGTCCACAGCAGCTCAACAACCCCTTCAATGAATACTCCAAGTTTGATGGCAAGGTAAGTTATTCCACATGTTGTTCCTCTTAATTTCTGTTCCTCACATTTGACATTTATTATAATGTATTTATGAAAGTATGTTTGCAGTGCAGGAAAAACAAGTTTCAAGAACAGAAAAATGACATTTTCCCTTATTTTTCTTTAAAAGACTGCACCGCCCATTTTGCATGTTTGAGGTAATATTAAATTTTCATACATGTTACATTATTGACAGTCATTTCCCAAAGGATAAAACTGTATTTCAGCTTTGCTGATATTTTGCAAAATCTCTTAATCTTTTAAAATCAAATATTCAAGCGATACACCCACCTTAAAAATCCATGTTTCTCCTGCTAATATTTACGCAGCCTTATGAAGTGTCATTTCAATTTTTCCATAAACACAGGTCTTCTTTTGGGACTATATTCCCTGGTGGAGGCATACATTCACTCCACACTTTTTATTGAGCTTAAAAGCTAAAATTACATGACTTCTAAAAAAACCGGAATACACGTCTTGTTGGTGATGATGGATTACCTATCCCAAGAACGTTTCAAGTATCAACAAGTTGCTTTTAATAGCGTACCAGAATGAACTGAAACCAGTGGTGGCCTGGAAGGTAGGAAAAACATTTTTAATTCACTGTTCCAGTAGTATGCTTTGGCAAATTATTGTCAGTAACATTACGAGTATGAAAATTTAATATATTAGGCTCAAACATGAAAATGGGTGGTATGGTCCTTTAAATGTAATAATATTCCACAGACATTTTCTGGGGTTTTACTGATAATTTTTTAGTTATCATGAAAAACATTTTGTTTTTGCTAAACAGAAATAGTAATGGAGTGGAATGTCATCTTATTTGTGCATATATACACTACTGTTCAGAACTTTGGAATCATCCAGAAATGTTCATGTTTTTGACAGAAATTTATATTGTTATTCACCAAGTTGGTATTAAATATATTAAATACATAGCCAGGACATTAATCATGTTGCAAATGACTATTACTGCTGTGTCATCTGCAACAGTGAAAAGGTGACTCCAGGATGCTGATATCTGACACTGGCAAATAAAAAAAAAAAGGTTAAAATGGGCAAGAGGACACGGACAGTAGACAGTGGTTGACTTTTCTAGTCTCAGATATGACTTGCTTTGAAACTCTGCCTTTAAGCCCAGCATCCCAGAGTTATCTTTTCATTTTGTTGCAGATGTTACTGGTATTTGCTCCATCTATTTAAAGAAGCAGCCAGCTGAGGGCCTGTAAGACATCTGTTTCCCAAACTATTGTGATGTTTTTATCCTCTTCAGCAGTTTCCTGCTTCTTTTCCTGTCAGATCCAGTTTGTCCTTTTCCCTCAGACAGCGGTGAAACATCTTTCTGTGAAATCTGACACATGGATCAAACTTCATTTCACAAAACAATAGATTGACGTGTTCCTGTTTGATTTTTGAACCCAGAGTTAAACTTTAGGAATGACAGGCCCTTATGACAATTTACCTGTTATTTAAACAGAATAAAGGGTATCAGGTGTGCTAACACAATTACAAAGGTGTCTGTAAAACCCAATTAGCATTTAAACATGATTAATTGAGGATGAGCTGAAAGAGTTTATTATTAGGACACTAGCATAATGGCTGCTGATGTTTTATATGAATAATTAATTATAAATCAGTCATTTCCAGCAGTAATAAACATTTGCAGTATTATTAATGTCTTGGCTATATATTTAAATCAATTTCATGCCAGCTTGGTGAATAAAAATGCCAATTTCTATTTAAAAATTTCTATCTAAAATCACTTTTCTGCGTGATTCCAAACCTTAAAATGCAAGAACAGAACCCATTTGGCATCAATTGGTGGAAACAGCCTATGTGACGCCAAAGTTGAGGGTGGTTACAGATGTTACAGACTTTTAACCAGAAGAGGTCAGCAAAGAAACTTTGCAGAATATGTTGCAACTTCATGGTTGAGGTTATCATTAATGCTTTAGTTAATTTGCTGTGAACGAGGCCATTAAAATGCATACTGATAAAATGTTTTTTTGGATTTAAAGGTTTTGATAGCTTTTATTTGTAGCTCAGTGATTTAGCCTGGAATTGTTAAGGTTAAACACCTGCTGTGATATCACTGATTGATGTGTATCCAGAAGACTAATGGTTTGAACCTGTGCAGAGCAGCAGCAGCAGGTTTGTACCATCAGCGTTACATTTTTGACCTCTTTGCTCATGGTAATCCAGGTTTTTGAGTGTGATGTAAATGTACTTACTGTGTCCTGCATCACTTCCTTTTCCTCACAGGGCCACATAGGAACAACTGCCACCAAAAAGATAGATGTCTACCTCTCAATGCAGATGGCTCAGGAGAAACTCCATCCAATGACGGTGGTGACCATTGCCAACGCACGTGTCCATGACCTCATAGGGCTCATCTGTTGGCAGTACACCAGCGAGGGACGAGAACCTAAACTCAAGTGGGTATATACACACAAGTATACATTGAGATGTGTACGGATGTGTATATATGTATGTATACTCACACAATCAGATCTGTAGATCGTTTGCTCTGGTCTGAATCAGACCTGTAGATCGTTTGCTCTGGTCTGAATCAGATCTGTAGATCGTTTGCTCTGGTCTGAATCATGTCTGTAGATTGTTTGCTCTGGTCTGAATCAAGCCTGTAGATCGTTTGCTCTGGTCTGAATCAGACCTGGAGATTGTTTGCTCTGGTCTGAATCAGTTTTGTAGATCGTATGCTCTGGTCTGAATCATACCTGTAGATCGTTTTCTCTGGTTTGAATCAGACCTAGAGATTGTTTGCTCTGGTCTGAATCAGACCTGTAGATCGTTTGCTCTGGTCTGAATCAGATTTGTAGATCGTTTGCTCTGGTCTGAATCATACCTGTAGATCATTTGCTCTGGTCTGAATCAGACCTGGAGATCATTTGTTCTGGTCTGAATCAGATCTTAGATTGTTTGTTCTGGTCTGAATCAGACCTGTAGATTGTTTGCTCTGGTCTGAATCAGATCTTAGATCATTTGCTCTGGTCTGAATCAGATCTGTAGATCGTTTGTTCTGGTTGAATCAAATCTTTAGATTGTTTGCTTTGGTCTAAATCAGGGACTCAGTTGTTCCCATGCTGCATTTACCATTTGTTTTGATTCAGTTTCACACAGGAAAACATCCAATCAAATGAAAATATATCAGCAAAAGTCATGTGACAACACTCTCTCTGCTCATTGGTCGCTACCCCACTCTACTTCTCTCTACTCTACTCCACCTTACTGTACTCTACCCTGCTCTGTTCTGCTCTATTCTACTTTGCTCATATTTCTCTCTCTCTCTCTCTCTCTCCTAACAGTGAGAATGTGAATGCTTACTGCCTCCACATCGCGGAGGATGATGGCGAGGTGGACACGGACTTCCCGCCACTCGACTCNTTACTGCCTCCACATCGCGGAGGATGATGGCGAGGTGGACACGGACTTCCCGCCACTCGACTCCAATGAGCCAATCCACAAGTTTGGCTTCAGCACACTGGCCTTGGTGGAGAAATACTCCTCTCCTGGCCTTGCCTCAAGACAGTCGCTGTTTGTAAGAATGTAAGTCCATCCAGCTATGAAAGTTTGAGGATGTCTGTGATATGAGGGCAATGTAAGAGAAAGAGAGAGCTGCATTTCATCCCGTCACAAAGATTTTTTTCTGTTTTTTGCACATTTCCCTGCGCCTCATTGGCTGTCGTCTGACTACATTATTTTTTTGTATTTTAAATGATGTAGTTAGTCGATTGTCCAAAAGCTAGAAATGGACCAGGCATACAGGCATACAGCCAAAGTCAAAAAGCAATTTACTATAATAAATAATTAAAAGAGAACTTAAATTAAAGCACAAACACACTGAATATTGTTTTGGATGTACCATATATTTACTATTATGTAATATTCACTTTGCTACCAGCTAATGTGTGAGATTATCATCTGCTAATTATTTTTGGAGCCTTTCTGAATTCTTTGTTGAGCCGTTGCTTGTTTTATCTATACTACAGTATATTAGCATTGTGTGCTAGCTGCTGTTCTTACTGCTCACTCTCCTCTTTTTGTTTTCTGTAGTGCAGATAGTATGTTTAAGTGAACTGCTTGGAACTATTTTTACTAGACAAAGGGCACTTTTCCACTTTTGGGCCAAACAGTTACTAGGGCCGCTTTGTGCCGTTCCACACTGCTCCAGACTCGTGGGAACGGTTACCATTTCTGTTTCCATCTGTGGGGCTGCTAAAACCAGACAACAAGTGACGCAAGTGAAAGCAGCACATTTCACATTTGGAAACGCAGCTGCTAGGAGATGAGATTACTCCACCGAACGCTGAAAATTTTACTTCATATCAACAAAATTACGCCAGATGTTTAAAATAAAAGGCTTAACTTAAAAAAATACCCAACTTATCCTTTAGCTCATGACTCGGCTATCAGATGTGGAGTCACAAAACTGAAGTAAACCAATCAATGAACTCCTACATCATGGCGCCCGCCCCTACCCAAATGGTTCTGCTGTGCTGAGCACGTTTGGCTATCCATGCCATGCCAGTTTGTAAGTGTTCCGTGCCAAACTGTTTCGAGGTGGAAACACCTTTTAACCGTTCCTCTTTGTGCTCGGAACCATTCAGCCTGACAGGAAACATGGAAAAGCGCCCAAAGTGAAGGTTTTTTCTTTACATAAATTCTACATAACAACAAAATGTTCATCCAAAATTAATAGTGACTTCCTCCATGCTCCTGTCTTTATATGTTTATTCTGAAAAAATAAAATCTTGGAGCAGGAGCCAAATATATTCAATTTTCATGCAGTTGTGTTACTGATAATCATTTCCCAAAGGATAAAACTGTATTTCAGCTGTCTTGCAAAACCTCTTAATCTTTCAAAATCAAAATTCAAATGATACACCCACCTTAAAAATCCATGTTTCTCCTGCTAATAGTTACACAGGACTTATGAAGTCATGGTCCTTTAAATTATTCTATAAACTCAGGTCTTCTTTTGGGACTATATTCCCCGGTGGAGGCATACATTCACTCCACACTTTTTATTGAGCTTAAACGCTAAAATTACATAACTTCTAAAAAAACCTGAATACACGTCTTGTTGGTGATGATGGATTACCTATCCCAAGAACGTTTACAGTATCAACAAGTTGATTTTAATAGCAGAATGAACTGAAACCAATGGAGGTCTGGAAGGTAGGAAAAACATTTTTAATTCACCGTTCCAGTAGTATGCTTTGGGAAATGATTGTCAGTAACGTTACATGTATGAAAATTGAATATATTAAGCTCAAACATGCAAAATGGGTGGTATGGTCCTTTAAATCTACCTGAGTTGTTGGTTTCAGGATAGCATTAATAACCCAAACCATGCCTATAAATGTGAACTTGTTTCTGATGGTCTGAAGTTGCTGTTTATCAAGTTTTTATTGTCTTGGCACCGAATGGATCATTTCCTCTTTTGTCATCCTTCTTAATATTTCTCATCTTTTTTTTTCTCTCTTCTTCATCCTCTTTGTGATGCCATCTCTTTCTTTCTTTTTTCCTCACTTTTTTAATTCCAGAAATGCTGCTCATGGTTTCTCTTTAATCCCTGTGGACAGCCTGAAGGTAACCATGAGGGAAATCCTCCAGAAAGCACTCAAAAAGAGGAAGGGCTCCCAAAAAGGCTCCGGTAATGATACGTATTTCTCACAGCGTCTAATCACTTTGTAGCTGCTGTATGTAAAGAAAAGTGTTTTTACCATCACATTCCACAACATGCTGTATGCAGATAGTTAACCAGATAAGTTATTGTTAAATGTGCAAAAAACATGTTGCCACCAGATCTAGCAGGTGAATGTGGTCTGTAGCTCTCAGACTCAACCATCCAGCTGGGACACATTCACGTCTTCCTGTTAATAAAGTTATTTTGAATGAGGACTTTTAAGTGCATACCTGCAGCAGGAGTGTGGAAATTAATGGCAACGCTAAAAAGTGGAATCTGGGAAACAAGATGCTTCTCTAAAGACACAGTTCTCTAACTTGGGGTTTGGACCTTATTTGATGTCACTTTGTTGGTTATAGGAGATTTAGAAACCTGATATATTGATATTTTAAATAATGTTGAAATATACCATTTCTTTGTGATCCATCTTGATCAATCTAAGCACAATACAAACTTTAGGCCATAAAATGGGATCACAGGACACAAAGGGTTTCGTGTTTAACTCGCTGTCTAATTATACCTCCTAATAGCATGGATATGAGTTTTGTTTTGCTTGAAATGAGAAAAAACATTTTTTTTTTCTTCATTTGTCCAATTGCATCCATTTCCCACAGGTCCCATGTATCGTCTGGAGAAGCAGGCGGAGCCTAACGTGGCGGTNATTGCATCCATTTCCCACAGGTCCCATGTATCGTCTGGAGAAGCAGGCGGAGCCTAACGTGGCGGTGGATCTGGACTGTACTCTGGAAAGCCAGAGCACGCTGGAATTCTGCCTGGTCAGAGAAAACAGTACGTTTCCACAACAAACAATGATTATTTACTGCTGGATGCTTCACTTTAAACGAGGCTTTATGAACCATTATGAACCATTTTATTCTGAATTGGTTTGTTCAGTGCACGTGAGTGATATCTGCTGGTGAAAACAATGTGCGATTAAACGATGGAGATGCAATGTTTCACATATTTGGGATCATTTTTAATGAGTCGCACGTGCACGGCTGTTTACAGTATTTATCTACTGCATGTAATAAAACTACAGTACAATGATTAATATTGAGAATGTTTATTTTGGGTTTTGAACATAAAAATGATGTAGATGACGTGTTTGTGTGACTGTGAAAGTAAAAAGAAAAGATGTTTCCACAGTTTGAGGGCTTTCTGTTCATAGTGACAGATGAGGCTGAGCTGCTGAAAACTGTTATGAGAAATGATATAAATTGTGTAGATTGTTTCTATGTAAATATTAATATAATTATCTGCTGTTTATGTTATTTAGAGGCAGCAGTTCAAATTATTTCAGACTTTATGATCCGTTTCTTGATGCTTCATAAAGCAAGAAGCAAAAACCTGCAACTTTAGAAATGCCAACTACTACTAGTACTGCTACTGCTATTACTATTACTACTACTATACTGTTAATATTACTACTACTGCTACTACTACTACTACTACTACTACTACCACCACCACCCATGAGTACTGCATTGTCTTGGTGCCCTGNCTACTACTACTACTACTACTACTACTACCACCACCACCCATGAGTACTGCATTGTCTTGGTGCCCTGAAAGGTTTTAAATCCCACAGAAGTTTAAAGCTCCAGCTGTCAAAGCAAACGACTCGTATGATTCAACCTGAATGAAGCAGCAAAGTTCAAACATCAGTCGTTCATCATCAGTATTTTTTTTTTGTTTTGTTTTTTTTTTTATAGTGTAACACCTCCACATACAATGCTTCAGACAGCTTGATGTACTCAGTGTCTCTGAATAGCTTGGACAATAAGAATGGATTTATGTTTGTGTGTTCATTTGGTTTACAATCAAACTGACAAGAGTTTAGCTTGCAGGTTGTGCTGAAAAGTGAATCTGTTGATCGGTGTTTGGTGGATTTTAGCTCAGGCTTTTCTTTGTATCTTCAGGCTCCAGGGGTGAGGAGAGTTCAGAGGAAGACCCTCCCATCGACATCACCACCGTGCAGGACATGCTGAGCAGCCACCACTACAAGTCCTTCAAGATCAGCATGATCCACAAGCTACGCTTCACCACTGACGTGCAGCTAGGTACACACTGCTGAGTCAGCGCCACACAAGTAGAAGAGACGAGAATTATATAAAAAGAAGCCTCACGGCACCAACAACGTGTTGATGTATACTCTGTAGATCTACGTAAAAGCTGCATCACCAAATGTTTTAGTTCTGATCTTTGTGATGTTAACAATAAAGAGGAAGAGGATCTGAGAGTTTTACTGCTTCATGACCTGAAAGCATTTCTGATAGATAAGTTGGTGCAAGACCATGCAGTGCCTTAAAAACTAATAAAAGAATCTTAAAATCAGTACGAAAACTGACAGGAANGCAAGACCATGCAGTGCCTTAAAAACTAATAAAAGAATCTTAAAATCAGTACGAAAACTGACAGGAAGCCAGTGTAAAGACTTTGAAATAGGAGTAATGTGTCTCTCCTTCTGGTCCTAGTCAGCATTCGTGCAGCAGAATTCTGAGTTAATTGCAGCTGACATAATATATTTTGGGCAGAGCAGACAGGAGAGCAGTACAATAGTCACCTACTAGTTATAAAAGCTACACTAGTCTCTCTGCATCACTCAGAGAGAGAAACGACCTAACCTCTGAAACATTTTTAAGATGATAAAAAAAGCTAATTTTGAAATGAAGTTTGGTAGATTAGAGGATTTAGTAACTAGGAGGGAAAATACTTTTTCACACAGGCTCAGTTGATGTTGGATAACTTTTTTGCTTCAATAAATAAAATTATCATTGAAAAACTACTTGATGTTTATTCAGGTTACCTTTGTTTTATGTTCAATTTTGTTTGAAGATTTGCAAGAATTTAATATGAGATATATACATAAACAGAAGAAAGGAGGAGGGAAACACTCTTTTACAGCATTTTGTGTGTGTGTGTATATGTATCTATTTCTTTTTTTTGTGCTTTGCTGTGATCCCTAGCAAAAAAGTATGTGTGTGTGTGTATACTGCACACACACACACACACACATATATGTGTATATATATGTGTGTGTGTGTATACTGCATGAACAGGTGTAATCCAGCCTGAATGAAAAAGGAAATGATGTCATTTCTAAGTTAGTTACAGCATGATGGAACAGATGATCTGTCCGTTATCAGGTTAAAACAGTAAATATCACGTCCGTAACGTTTGACTTCCACATCAAACTTCTCTGCAGGAATTTCAGGAGAGAAAGTGGAGATCGATCCTGTCACCAGTCAGAAGGCCAGCACCAAGTTCTGGATCCGTCAGAAGCCCATCTCCATCGACTCAGACCACCTCTGTGCCTGCGACCTCGTCGAAGAGAGAAGCCCAAGTAAGTGGAGCGTCCGGTTAGCGTGCGAGACGCCACGTCGCCACCAAACCACAAGTATTTAACGATTTCAGAGTTTTAAGAACCAAACAAGAGAGTTTTGCCTCCTTTACCGTGACAAGATTTCCAGTTAGGAAAACCAGCGTTCCAACCAAGCTAGCCACATACTGGGAGGACAGGATGTAAATTCCATGTAAACAGGTGAGGACTGATGTTACACATAACGCAGCGTGAGGCTGTTCTTACTGTTCATGTGAAGTGTTACGCCTTTTCTCTGTTTCTGTGGCTCAGACAGATTTTAATTTGCCAAATCACATCAACATTTTGGTTCCATTTACACCTTAAAATGTGGATTTATGGTAAACCGAAAACGCTGATTCAAAATAACTTTATCAGAGTGATGGAGAGATGAGGCGGACACGTCTGGGTGGATTTTATCTCAGCAACGTCTTTTTACTCCAGACCTGATCACTCAGGTTTCCACCTGGTTACCCTACAGCCAATCAGAGCTCAGCACGCCACGCCGTCAGATCACACATACAATCATACGACACGGCATCAGATCACACACACGATCATACGACACAGCGTCAGATCACACACGATCACACACATGCTCATCCATGTGTAACCAGTTTAATGTTGTGTCAGTGTGTAACGTGTAATGCTGAGACATGGTTTGATTTGTCTCTTATGAAACATGTTTTGTCTGTCTTCAGGTCACGCCATATTTAAGCTGACGTACCTCAGTAACCATGACTACAAGCCTCTCTACTTTGAGTCTGATGCTGCTACTGTCAATGAGATCGTGCTAAAGGTGGGTTTAATGCAGAACCTGTGATCCACCCTAAGAGCTTAAAGGACCATACCGGTGATTTTGCATGTTTAAGCCCAATAAATTCTACATGTGTGCACTGTACTTTACAACTATTTTCTAAAACATAAAACCATATTTTAATTTTGCTGTTATTTTGCCAAATCCCTTAATGTTTCAAATCAAATGTTCAGGTGTTACAGACACATTATACCTGCTGACAGGTACATCAGAATAAAGAAGAGATGGTCATTAATGTCTCGGTAAAAGCCGTCGTCTCCTGGGACTATATTCCCTGGCAGAGAGATACATTTTCTTCCATGCAGCTTCATGTTTGATCAGTTAAATAAATAAAGTTACTTACACAATAAAATTAAATGAGCATCATGTTCTCTGTGATCCATTATTTATCTCAAACACGTTTCAAGTCTCTACAAGTTTATTTTTGTACATACTGGAATGAACTAAAACCAATGACACTCTGGAAGGTAGGAAAAACAATTCTAATACTTATCACTCCAGTTTTATGTTTTAGAAAACAGTTATATATATATTGGGCTCAAACTTGCAAATTTGGCTATATTGTTCTTTAAAACTATCTTATCACACTCTAATGGTTCTTACTGAAATACGTGAAAGCAGCGTTACGGCTGCCTGTCAGTCACATGATCAAACACCTTCTCCACACATGAAAGATACAGTAATGAGCGACATTTACTCAGACACGGACTGCAGCAGAGCCACGACCCGCTCCTTTAATAAATGACAGTTTGGAGGAAGTTTCTGAGAGTTTTGCTGCTGAATTCAACGTAAGTAAATCATGAAACAACAAGCTGTGGAAATCATCGACCTACCTGTCATCAGGTAACATACTCACCTGAGCCTTTCAGCCAAACAAACGTGGTATAGTGAGCCTAAAATATGCTGCACAACTCATGCATCTGATTTTCATAGAAACAAAAACTAATTTAAAAAAAAAAAGAGCCACCATGCTAAATGTCACTGAAATTAGCCAATTAGCATTGATTTGTAGCGTTAGCCTTTGTTGCTTCAGCCTGCAGACAGTGGTCAGGAAGCACAGGAAGTTCTCTTTATTGCTGCAGGAGTTATTACCACCTGTGGGGTTAAACTCCGTCTCTACATTCAGCCCAAACTACAGGAACTCAGAGACTCTGCTGGTTTATTATTACTGTACATACTCGACTATAAGCCGATCTCGTGAAAAAGCCAACTTCCTGTTTTTGACCTACGAATTTAGATTTTTAAAGAAACCCATATGTAAGCCGACCCCCTGATGTTGTTCCATCAATTTATCTGTTAGCAAATTACCTTTTTTCTGGGTATTGTAATAGTATTCCTGAATTCCTAATATTTTCTGAAATAATCCAGGTACCAGTAAACATGATATTTATTTCAGCAGCTGATTACCGTAACTGACCAATCACAACAGAGCTTACTGGCCGCCATAAAATGTGCTGATAAGATGTTTAGTCAGGAAATACATCATTCTAAGGTATGATTTAAACTATTTTCCATGGGTAGTGGTAATGGTAGTATTTCCATCCCTGGAAATTTCATTCTTTGGGATCAAATTTGAATTTCTCGTGCTTTTTTTTTTTTTTTT